>JAQMCM010000049.1:722017-961698 GCA_028022735.1 Gypaetus barbatus | reverse complement strand
TACCGCTACCCACTGCCGGCCGCTCCGGGGTGGGCCTGGTATCCCTACCCGACCCCCCGGCGTGGTACCGGTACTCCGGCTGGCGATCTGGCATAGGCCTGGTGTCCCTACTGGCGCTCCGGGG
This sequence comes from Gypaetus barbatus, assembly GCA_028022735.1. Classification (NCBI taxonomy): domain Eukaryota; kingdom Metazoa; phylum Chordata; class Aves; order Accipitriformes; family Accipitridae; genus Gypaetus; species Gypaetus barbatus. The sequence continues at coordinate 961,574 of JAQMCM010000049.1, read as the reverse complement.
TGGGGTTCTGGTACCCCTACCTGATCCTCGGGGGTAGTACCAGTCCCCCCACTGTTGCTCCGGGGTACTACCGGTACCCCTGCTGGTGCTCCGGGGTGGGCCTGGTATCCCTACCCGACCCTCCGGGGTAGTACCAGTACACCAACTCGCGCTCTGGGGTGGTGTAGCGGTACCCCTGCTGGCGCCCCTACCGGCACGCCGGGGGAGGTCTGGTATCCCTACCTGACCCCCCGGGGTTGGTTCCGGTACCCCTGCTGGCGCTCCAGCATAGACCAGGCCTCCCTACTGGCTCTCTGGGGTAGGCCTGGTATGCCTACCTGATCCTCGGGGGTAGTACCGGTACCCCCACTGTTACGCCCGGGTAGTACCGGTACCCCTGCGGGCGCTCCGGGGTGGGGCCTCCTATCCCCGCCCGACCCCCCGAGGTGGTACCGGTACCCCTCGCCGGCGCTCCGGGGTGGTCCTCTTACCCCTACCCGATCCTTCGGGGGAAGTACCGGTACCCCTACTTGTGCTCCAGGATGGTAGCGGTACCCCTGCAGGCGCTCCGTGGGTAGGCCTGGCGTCCCTACCAGCGCGCCGGGGTAGGTCTGGTATCCCTACCTGACCCCCCGGGGGTGGTACCGGTACCCCTGCTGGCGCTCCGGCATAGAGAAGGCCTCCGTACTGGCGCTCGGGGGTAGGCCTGGTATCCCTACCTGATCCTCGGGGGTAGTACCGGTACCCCTACCGGCACTCCAGTTTGGTAGCGGTACCCCTGCTGGCGCTCCAGGTTGGGCCTGGTATCCCTACCCGACCCTCCAGGGTAGTACCAGTACCCCTACTCGCGCTCTGGGGTGGTAGCGGTAACCCTGCTGGCGCCCCTACTGGTCCACCGGGTTAGGTCTGGTATCCCTACCTGACCCCCCCGGGGTTGGTACCGGTACCCCTGCTGGCGCGCCGGCATAGAGCAGGCCTCCCTACTGGCGCTCGGGGTTAGGCCTGGTATGCCTACCTGATCCTCGGGTGTAGTACCACTACCCCCATTGTTACTCCCGGGTAGTACCGGTACCCCTGCGGGCGCTCTGGGGTGGGCCTGGTATCCCTGCCCGACCCCCGGGGTGGTACCGGTACCCCTGCTGGGGCCTCGGGGTGGGCCTGGTACCCCTACCCGATCCTTCAGGGGTAGTACCGGTACCCCTGCCGGCGCTCCGGGGTGGGCCTCTTACCCCTACCCGATCCTTCGGGGGGTAGTACTGGTACCCCTACTCGTGCTCCGGGATGGTAGCGGTACCCCTGCTGGCGCCCCTACCGGTCCACCGGGGTAGGTCTGGTATCACCTACCCGACCCTCCGGGGTAGTACCGGTACCCCTACTCGCGCTCTGGGGTGGTAGCGGTACCCCTGCTGGCGCCCCTACCGGTCCACCGGGGTAGGTCTGGTATCCCTACCTGACCCCCCGGGGTGGTATTGGTACCCCTGCTGGCGCTCCGGAGTAGGCCTGGCGTCCCTACTGGCGCTCGGGGGTAGGCCTGTTATCCCCAGCTGATCCTGCGGGGTCGTATCGCTATCCCTGACTGACCCTCCGGGGTGGTAGCGTTACCCCCTGCTGGCGCTCCGGGGTGGGCCTGGTATCCCTACCCGACCCTCCAGGGTAGTACCGGTACCCCTACTCGCGCTCCGGGGTGGTACCGCTACCCCTGCCGGCGCTCCGGGGGTCGGGCCTGGGTATCCCTACCCGGACCCCCCGGCGTGGTACCGGTACTCCGGGCTGGCGATCTGGCATAGGCCTGGTGTCCCTACTGGCGCTCCGGGGTGGGTCTGGTACCCCTACCTGATCCTCGGGGGTAGTACCAGTCCCCCCACTGTTGCTCCGGGGTACTACCGGTACCCCTGCTGGTGCTCCGGGGTGGGCCTGGTATCCCTACCCGACCCTCCGGGGTAGTACCAGTACACCTACTCGCGCTCTGGGGTGGTGTAGCGGTACCCCTGCTGGCGCCCCTACCGGCACGCCGGGGAGGTCTGGTATCCCTACCTGACCCCCCGGGGTGGTTCCGGTACCCCTGCTGGCGCTCCAGCATAGACCAGGCCTCCCTACTGGCTCTCTGGGGTAGGGCCTGGTATGCCTACCTGATCCTCGGGGGTAGTACCGGTACCCCCACTGTTACGCCCGGGTAGTACCGGTAGCCCCTGCGGGCCGCTCCGGGGTGGGCCTCCTATCCCCGCCCGACCCCCCGAGGTGGTACCGGTACCCCTGCCGGCGCTCCGGGGTGGTCCTCTTACCCCTACCCGATCCTTCGGGGGTAGTACCGGTACCCCTACTTGTGCTCCAGGCTGGTAGCGGTACCCCTGCAGGCGCTCCGGGTAGGCCTGGCGTCCCTACCAGCGCGCCGGGGTAGGTCTGGTATCCCTACCTGACCCCCCGGGGTGGTACCGGTACCCCTGCTGGCGCTCCGGCATAGAGAAGGCCTCCGTACTGGCGCTCGGGGGTAGGCCTGGTATCCCTACCTGATCCTCGGGGGTAGTACCGTACCCCTACCGGCACTCCAGTTTGGTAGCGGTACCCCTGCTGGCGCTCCAGGTTGGGCCTGGTATCCCTACCCGACCCTCCAGGGTAGTACCAGTACCCCTACTCGCGCTCTGGGGTGGTAGCGGTAACCCTGCTGGCGCCCCTACTGGTCCCACCGGGTTAGGTCTGGTATCCCTACCTGGACCCCCCGGGGTGGTACCGGTACCCCTGCTGGCGCGCCGCATAGAGCAGGCCTCCCTACTGGCGCTCGGGGTTAGGCCTGGTATGCCTACCTGATCCTCGGGTGTAGTACCACTACCCCCATTGTTACTCCCGGGTAGTACCGGTACCCCTGCGGGCGCTCTGGGGTGGGCCTGGTATCCCTGCCCGACCCCCCGGGGTAGGTACCGGTACCCCTGCTGGGCCTCGGGGTGGGCCTGGTACCCCTACCCGATCCTTCAGGGGTAGTACCGGTACCCCTGCCGGCGCTCCGGGGTGGGCCTCTTACCCCTACCCGATCCTTCGGGGGTAGTACTGGTACCCCTACTCGTGCTCCGGGATGGTAGCGGTACCCCTGCTGGCGCCCCTACCGGTCCACCGGGGTAGGTCTGGTATCCCTACCCGACCCTCCGGGGTAGTACCGGTACCCCTACTCGCGCTCTGGGGTGGTAAGCGGTACCCCTGCTGGCGCCCCTACCGGTCCACCGGGGTAGGTCTGGTATCCCTACCTGACCCCCCGGGGTGGTATTGGTACCCCTGCTGGCGCTCCGGAGTAGGCCTGGCGTCCCTACTGGCGCTCGGGGGTAGGCCTGTTATCCCCAGCTGATCCTGCGGGGTCGTATCGCTATCCCTGACTGACCCTCCGGGGTGGTAGCGTTACCCCCTGCTGGCGCTCCGGGGTGGGCCTGGTATCCCTACCCGACCCTCCAGGGTAGTACCGGTACCCCTACTCGCGCTCCGGGGTGGTACCGCTACCCCTGCCGGCGCTCCGGGGTGGGCCTGGTATCCCTACCCGACCCCCCGGCGTGGTACCGGTACTCCGGCTGGCGATCTGGCATAGGCCTGGTGTCCCTACTGGCGCTCCGGGGTGGGTCTGGTACCCCTACCTGATCCTCGGGGGTAGTACCAGTCCCCCCACTGTTGCTCCGGGGTACTACCGGTACCCCTGCTGGTGCTCCGGGGTGGGCCTGGTATCCCTACCCGACCCTCCGGGGTAGTACCAGTACACCTACTCGCGCTCTGGGGTGGTAGCGGTACCCCTGCTGGCGCCCCTACCGGCACGCCGGGGGAGGTCTGGTATCCCTACCTGACCCCCCGGGGTGGTTCCGGTACCCCTGCTGGCGCTCCAGCATAGACCAGGCCTCCCTACTGGCTCTCTGGGGTAGGCCTGGTATGCCTACCTGATCCTCGGGGGTAGTACCGGTACCCCCACTGTTACGCCCGGGTAGTACCGGTACCCCTGCGGGCGCTCCGGGGTGGGCCTCGTATCCCCGCCCGACCCCCCGAGGTGGTACCGGTACCCCTGCCGGCGCTCCGGGGTGGTCCTCTTACCCCTACCCGATCCTTCGGGGGTAGTACCGGTACCCCTACTTGTGCTCCAGGATGGTAGCGGTACCCCTGCAGGCGCTCCGGGGTAGGCCTGGCGTCCCTACCGGCGCGCGGGGTAGATCTGGTATCCCTACCTGACCCCCCGGGGTGGTACCGGTACCCCTGCTGGCGCTCCGGCATAGAGCAGGCCTCCCTGCTGGCGCTCGGGGGTAGGCATGGTATCCCTACCTGATCCTCGGGGGTAGTACCGGTACCCCTACCGGCACTCCGGTTTGGTAGCGGTACCCCTGCTGGCGCTCCGGGTTGGGTCTGGTATCCCTACCCGACCCTCCAGGGTAGTACCAGTACCCCTACTCGCGCCCTGGGGTGGTAGCGGTACCCCTGCTGGCGCCCATACCGGTCCACCGGGTTAGGTCTGGTATCCCTACCTGACCCCCCGGGGTGGTACCGGTACCCCTGCTGGCGCGCCGGCATAGAGCAGGCCTCCCTACTGGCGCTCGGGGTTAGGCCTGGTATGCCTACCTGATCCACGGGTGTAGTACCACTACCCCCATTGTTACTCCCGGGTAGTACCGGTACCCCTGCGGGCGCTCTGGTCTGGGCCTGGTACCCCTACCCGATCCTTCGGGGGTAGTACCGGTACCACTACTGGCACTCCGGTTTGGTAGCGGTACCCCTGCCGGCACTCCGGGGTGGGCCTGGTACCCCTACCCGATCCTTCGGGGGTAGTACCGGTACCCCTACTGGCACTCCGGTTTGGTAGCGGTACCCCTGCTGGCTCTCCGGCGTAGGCCTGGCGTCCCTACTGGTGCTCCGGGGTGGGCCTGGTACCCCTACCTCATCCTCGGGGGTAGTACCACTACCCCTAGTGTTAATCCGGGGTGGTACCGGTACCCCTGCCGGCGCTCCGGGGTGGGCCTGGTATCCCTACCCGACCCTCCGGGGTAGTACCGGTACCCCCACTTGCGCTCTGGGGTGGTATCGGTACCCCTGCTGCCGCCCCTACCGGTCCACCGGGGTAGGTCTGGTATCCCTACCTCACCCCCCGCGGTGGTACCGGTACCCCTGCTGGCGCTCCGGCGTAGGCCTGGCGTCCCTACTGGCGCTCGGGGGTAGGCCTGGTATCCCCAGCTGATCCTGCGGGGTCGTACCGCTATCCCTGCCTGACCCTCCGGGGTGGTAGCGTTACCCCCCGCTGGCGCTCCGGGGTGGGCCTGGTACCCCTACCCGATCCTTCGGGGTAGTACCGGTACCCCTACTCGCGCTCCGGGGTGGTACCGGTACCCCTGCCGGCGCTCCGGGGTGGGCCTGGTATCCCTACCCGATCCTTCTGGGGTAGTACCGGTACCCCTACCGGCACTCCGGTTTGGTACCGGTAACCCTACTCTCGCTCCGGGGTGGGCCTGGTACCCCTACCCGATCCTTCGGGGTAGTACCGGTACCCCTACTCGCGCTCTGGGGTGGTAGCGGTACCCCTGCTGCCGCCCCTACCGGTCCACCGGGGTAGGTCTGGTATCCCTACCTGACCCCCCAGGGTAGTACCGGTACCCCTGCGGGCGCTCCAGGGTGGGCCTGGTATCCCTGCCCGACCCCCCGGGGTGGTACCGGTACCCCTGCTGGCGCCTCGGGGTGGGCCTGGTACCCCTACCCGATCCTTCGGGGGTAGTACCGGTACCCCTACTCGTGCTCCGGGATGGTAGCGGTACCCCTGCTGGCGCTCCGGGGTAGGCCTGGCGTCCCTACTGGCGCTCCGGGGTGGGCCTGGTATCCCTACTTGATCCTCGGGGGTAGTACCACTACCCCTAGTGTTAATCCGGGGTGGTACCAGTATCCCTGCCGACGCTCCGGGGTGGGCCTGGTACCTCTACCCGATCCTTCGGGGGTAGTACCGGTACCACTACCGGCACTCCAGTTTGGTAGCGGTACCTCTGCCGGCGCTCCGGGGTGGGCCTGGTATCCCTACCCGACCCCCCGGCGTGGTACCGGTACTCCGGCTGGCGATCTGGCATAGGCCTGGAGTCCCTACTGGCACTCCGGGGTGGGTCTGGTACCCCTACCTGATCCTCGGGGGTAGTACCAGTCCCCCCACTGTTGCTCCGGGGTACTACCGGTACCCCTGCTGGCGCTCCGGGGTGGGCCTGGTATCCCTACCCGACCCTCCGGGGTAGTACCAGTACACCTACTCGCGCTCTGGGGTGGTAGCGGTACCCCTGCTGGCGCCCCTACCGGCGCGCCGGGGGAGGTCTGGTATCCCTACCTGACCCCCCGGGGTGGTACCGGTACCCCTGCTGGCGCTCCAGCATAGACCAGGCCTCCCTACTGGCGCTCGGGGTTAGGCCTGGTATGCCTACCTGATCCTCGGGGGTAGTACCGGTACCCCCACTGTTACTCCCGGGTAGTACCGGTACCCCTGCGGGCGCTCCAGGGTGGGCCTGGTATCCCTGCCCGACCCCCCGGGGTGGTACCGGTACCCCTGCTGGCGCCTCGGGGTGGGCCTGGTACCCCTACCCGATCCTTCGGGGTAGTACCGGTACCCCTGCCGGCGCTCCAGGGTGGGCCTCTTACCCCTACCCGATCCTTCGTGGGTAGTACTGGTACCCCTACTCGTGCTCCGGGATGGTAGCGGTACCCCTGCTGGCGCTCCGGGGTAGGCCTGGCGTCCCTTCTGGCGCTCCGGGGTGGGCCTGGTATTCCTACTTGATCCTCAGGGGTAGTACCACTACCCCTAGTGTTAATTCGGGGTGGTACCAGTATCCCTGCCGACGCTCCGGGGTGGGCCTGGTACCTCTACCCGATCCTTCGGGGGTAGTACCGGTACCCCTACTGGCACTCCAGTTTGGTAGCGGTACCCCTGCTGGCGCTCCGGGGTGGGCCTGGTATCCCTACCCGACCCTCCGGGGTAGTACCAGTACCCCTACTCGCGCTCCGGGGTGGTACCGCTACCCCTGCCGGCGCTCCGGGGTGCACCTGGTATCCCTACCCGACCCCCCGGCGTGGTACCGGTACTCCGGCTGGCGATCTGGCATAGGCCTGGTGTCCCTACTGGCGCTCCGGGGTGGGTCTGGTACCCCTACCTGATCCTCGGGGGTAGTACCAGTCCCCCCACTGTTGCTCCGGGGTACTACCGGTACCCCTGCTGGTGCTCCGGGGTGGGCCTGGTATCCCTACCCGACCCTCCGGGGTAGTACCAGTACACCTACTCGCGCTCTGGGGTGGTAGCGGTACCCCTGCTGGCGCCCCTACCGGCGCGCCGGGGGAGGTCTGGTATCCCTACCTGACCCCCCGGGGTGGTACCGGTACCCCTGCTGGCGCTCCAGCATAGACCAGGCCTCCCTACTGGCGCTCGGGGTTAGGCCTGGTATGCCTACCTGATCCTCGGGGGTAGTACCGGTACCCCCACTGTTACTCCCGGGTAGTACCGGTACCCCTGCGGGCGCTCCGGGGTGGGCCTCGTATCCCCGCCCGACCCCCCGAGGTGGTACCGGTACCCCTGCCGGCGCTCCGGGGTGGTCCTCTTACCCCTACCCGATCCTTCGGGGGTAGTACCGGTACCCCTACTCGTGCTCCAGGATGGTAGCGGTACCCCTGCAGGCGCTCCGGGGTAGGCCTGGCGTCCCTACCGGCGCGCCGGGGTAGGTCTGGTATCCCTACCTGACCCCCCGGGGTGGTACCGGTACCCCTGCTGGCGCGCCGGCATAGAGAAGGCCTCCCTACTGGCGCTCGGGGGTAGGCCTGGTATCCCTACCTGATCCTCGGGGGTAGTACCAGTACCCCTACCGGCACTCCAGTTTGGTAGCGGTACCCCTGCTGGCGCTCCGGGTTGGGCCTGGTATCCCTACCCGATCCTTCTGGGGTAGTACCGGTACCCCTACTCGCGCTCCGGGGTGGTACCGGTACCCCTGCCGGCGCTCCGGGGTGGGCCTGGTATCCCTACCCGATCCTTCTGGGGTAGTACCGGTACCCCTACCGGCACTCCGGTTTGGTACCGGTAACCCTACTCTCGCTCCGGGGTGGGCCTGGTACCCCTACCCGATCCTTCGGGGTAGTACTGGTACCCCTACTCGCGCTCCGGGGTGGTAGCGGTACCCCTGCCGGTGCTCCGGGTTGCACGTGGTGTCCCTACCCGACCCCCCGGGCTTGTACCGGTACCCCTGCTGGCGCTCTGGGGTGGTATCGGTACCCCTGCTGGCGCTCCGGGGTGGGCCTGGTATCCCTACCCGACCCTCCAGGGTAGTACCAGTACCCCTACTCGCGCTCTGGGGTGGTAGCGGTACCCCTGCTGCCGCCCCTACCGGTCCACCGGGGTAGGTCTGGTATCCCTACCTGACCCCCCGGGGTGGTACCGGTACCCCTGCTGGTGCTCCGGCATAGAGCAGGCCTCCCTACTGGCACTCGGGGTTAGGCCTGGTATGCCTACCTGATCCTCGGGTGTAGTACCACTACCCCCACTGTTACTCCCGGGTAGTACCGGTACCCCTGCGGGCGCTCCAGGGTGGGCCTGGTATCCCTGCCCGACCCCCCGGGGTGGTACCGGTACCCCTACTGGCGCCTCGGGGTGGGCCTGGTACCCCTACCCGATCCTTCGGGGGTAGTACCGGTACCCCTGCCGGCGCTCCGGGGTGGGCCTCTTACCCCTACCCGATCCTTCGTGGGTAGTACCGGTACCCCTACTCGTGCTCCGGGATGGTAGCGGTACCCCTGCTGGCGCTCCGGGGTAGGCCTGGCGTCCCTACTGGCGCTCCGGGGTGGGCCTGGTATCCCTACTTGATCCTCGGGGGTAGTACCACTACCCCTAGTGTTAATCCGGGGTGGTACCAGTATCCCTGCCGACGCTCCGGGGTGGGCCTGGTACCTCTACCCGATCCTTCGGGGGTAGTACCGGTACCCCTACCGGCACTCCAGTTTGGTAGCGGTACCCCTGCTGGCGCTCCGGGTTGGGCCTGGTATCCCTACCCGACCCTCCGGGGTAGTACCAGTACCCCTACTCGCGCTCTGGGCTGGTAGCGGTACCCCTGCTGGCGCCCCTACCGGTCCACCGGGGTAGGTCTGGTATCCCTACCTCACCCCCCGGGGTGGTATCGGTACCCCTGCTGGCGCTCCGGCGTAGGCCTGGCGTCCCTACTGGCGCTCGGGGGTAGGCCTGGTATCCCCAGCTGATCCTGCGGGGTCGTACCGCTATCCCTGCCTGACCCTCCGGGGTGGTAGCGTTACCCCCTGCCGGCGCTCCGGGGTGGGCCTGGTATCCCTACCCGACCCCCCGGCGTGGTACCGGTACTCCTGCTGGCGCTCCGGGGTGGGTCTGGTACCCCTACCTGATCCTCGGGGGTAGTACCAGTCCCCCCACTGTTGCTCCGGGGTACTACCGGTACCCCTGCTGGCGCTCCGGGGTGGGCCTGGTATCCCTACCCGACCCTCCGGAGTAGTACCAGTACACCTACTCGCGCTCTGGGGTGGTAGCGGTACCCCTGCTGGCGCCCCTACCGGCGCGCCGGGGGAGGTCTGGTATCCCTACCTGACCCCCCGGGGTGGTACCGGTACCCCTGCTGGCGCTCCAGCATAGACCAGGCCTCCCTACTGGCGCTCGGGGTTAGGCCTGGTATGCCTACCTGATCCTCGGGGGTAGTACCGGTACCCCCACTGTTACTCCCGGGTAGTACCGGTACCCCTGCCGGCGCTCCGGGGTGGTCCTCTTACCCCTACCCGATCCTTCGGGGGTAGTACCGGTACCCCTACTCGTGCTCCAGGATGGTAGCGGTACCCCTGCAGGCGCTCCGGGGTAGGCCTGGCGTCCCTACCGGCGCGCCGGGGTAGGTCTGGTATCCCTACCTGACCCCCCGGGGTGGTACCGGTACCCCTGCTGGCGCGCCGGCATAGAGAAGGCCTCCCTACTGGCGCTCGGGGGTAGGCCTGGTATCCCTACCTGATCCTCGGGGGTAGTACCAGTACCCCTACCGGCACTCCAGTTTGGTAGCGGTACCCCTGCTGGCGCTCCGGGTTGGGCCTGGTATCCCTACCCGATCCTTCTGGGGTAGTACCGGTACCCCTACTCGCGCTCCGGGGTGGTACCGGTACCCCTGCCGGCGCTCCGGGGTGGGCCTGGTATCCCTACCCGATCCTTCTGGGGTAGTACCGGTACCCCTACCGGCACTCCGGTTTGGTACCGGTAACCCTACTCTCGCTCCGGGGTGGGCCTGGTACCCCTACCCGATCCTTCGGGGTAGTACTGGTACCCCTACTCGCGCTCCGGGGTGGTAGCGGTACCCCTGCCGGTGCTCCGGGTTGCACGTGGTGTCCCTACCCGACCCCCCGGGCTTGTACCGGTACCCCTGCTGGCGCTCTGGGGTGGTATCGGTACCCCTGCTGGCGCTCCGGGGTGGGCCTGGTATCCCTACCCGACCCTCCAGGGTAGTACCAGTACCCCTACTCGCGCTCTGGGGTGGTAGCGGTACCCCTGCTGCCGCCCCTACCGGTCCACCGGGGTAGGTCTGGTATCCCTACCTGACCCCCCGGGGTGGTACCGGTACCCCTGCTGGTGCTCCGGCATAGAGCAGGCCTCCCTACTGGCACTCGGGGTTAGGCCTGGTATGCCTACCTGATCCTCGGGTGTAGTACCACTACCCCCACTGTTACTCCCGGGTAGTACCGGTACCCCTGCGGGCGCTCCAGGGTGGGCCTGGTATCCCTGCCCGACCCCCCGGGGTGGTACCGGTACCCCTACTGGCGCCTCGGGGTGGGCCTGGTACCCCTACCCGATCCTTCGGGGGTAGTACCGGTACCCCTGCCGGCGCTCCGGGGTGGGCCTCTTACCCCTACCCGATCCTTCGTGGGTAGTACCGGTACCCCTACTCGTGCTCCGGGATGGTAGCGGTACCCCTGCTGGCGCTCCGGGGTAGGCCTGGCGTCCCTACTGGCGCTCCGGGGTGGGCCTGGTATCCCTACTTGATCCTCGGGGGTAGTACCACTACCCCTAGTGTTAATCCGGGGTGGTACCAGTATCCCTGCCGACGCTCCGGGGTGGGCCTGGTACCTCTACCCGATCCTTCGGGGGTAGTACCGGTACCCCTACCGGCACTCCAGTTTGGTAGCGGTACCCCTGCTGGCGCTCCGGGTTGGGCCTGGTATCCCTACCCGACCCTCCGGGGTAGTACCAGTACCCCTACTCGCGCTCTGGGCTGGTAGCGGTACCCCTGCTGGCGCCCCTACCGGTCCACCGGGGTAGGTCTGGTATCCCTACCTCACCCCCCGGGGTGGTATCGGTACCCCTGCTGGCGCTCCGGCGTAGGCCTGGCGTCCCTACTGGCGCTCGGGGGTAGGCCTGGTATCCCCAGCTGATCCTGCGGGGTCGTACCGCTATCCCTGCCTGACCCTCCGGGGTGGTAGCGTTACCCCCTGCCGGCGCTCCGGGGTGGGCCTGGTATCCCTACCCGACCCCCCGGCGTGGTACCGGTACTCCTGCTGGCGCTCCGGGGTGGGTCTGGTACCCCTACCTGATCCTCGGGGGTAGTACCAGTCCCCCCACTGTTGCTCCGGGGTACTACCGGTACCCCTGCTGGCGCTCCGGGGTGGGCCTGGTATCCCTACCCGACCCTCCGGAGTAGTACCAGTACACCTACTCGCGCTCTGGGGTGGTAGCGGTACCCCTGCTGGCGCCCCTACCGGCGCGCCGGGGGAGGTCTGGTATCCCTACCTGACCCCCCGGGGTGGTACCGGTACCCCTGCTGGCGCTCCAGCATAGACCAGGCCTCCCTACTGGCGCTCGGGGTTAGGCCTGGTATGCCTACCTGATCCTCGGGGGTAGTACCGGTACCCCCACTGTTACTCCCGGGTAGTACCGGTACCCCTGCCGGCGCTCCGGGGTGGTCCTCTTACCCCTACCCGATCCTTCGGGGGTAGTACCGGTACCCCTACTCGTGCTCCAGGATGGTAGCGGTACCCCTGCAGGCGCTCCGGGGTAGGCCTGGCGTCCCTACCGGCGCGCCGGGGTAGGTCTGGTATCCCTACCTGACCCCCCGGGGTGGTACCGGTACCCCTGCTGGCGCTCCGGCATAGAGAAGGCCTCCCTACTGGCGCTCGGGGGTAGGCCTGGTATCCCTACCTGATCCTCGGGGGTAGTACCGGTACCCCTACCGGCACTCCAGTTTGGTAGCGGTACCCCTGCTGGCGCTCCGGGTTGGGCCTGGTATCCCTACCCGACCCTCCAGGGTAGTACCAGTACCCCTACTCGCGCTCTGGGGTGGTAGCGGTACCCCTGCTGGCGCCCCTACCGGTCCACCGGGTTAGGTCTGGTATCCCTACCTGACCCCCCGGGGTGGTACCGGTACCCCTGCTGGCGCTCCGGCCTAGACCTGGCCTCCCTACTGGCTCTCGAGGGTAGGCCTGGTATGCCTACCTGATCCTCTGGTGTAGTACCACTACCCCCACTGTTACTCCCGGGTAGTACCGGTACCCCCCGCTGGCGCTTCGGGGTGGGCCTGGTATCCCTGCCCGACCCCCCGGGGTGGTACCGGTACTCCTGCTGGCGCCTCGGGGTGGGCCTGGTACCCCTACCCGATACTTCGGGGGTAGTACCGGTACCCCTACCGGCACTACGGTTTGGTACCGGTACCCCTGGCGGTGCTCCGGGGTGGGCCTGGTACCCCTACCTGATCCTCGGGGGTAGTACCACTACCCCTAGTGTTAATCCGGGGTGGTACCGGTACCCCTGCCGGCGCTCCGGGGTGGGCCTGTTATCCCTACCCGACCCTCCGGGGTAGTACCGGTACCCCCACTCGCGCTCTGGGGTGGTATCGGTACCCCTGCTGCCGCCCCTACCGGTCCACCGGGGTAGGTCTGGTATCCCTACCTCACCCCCCGCGGTGGTACCGGTACCCCTGCTGGCGCTCCGGCGTAGGCCTGGCGTCCCTACTGGCGCTCGGGGGTAGGCCTGGTATCCCCAGCTGATCCTGCGGGGTCGTACCGCTATCCCTGCCTGACCCTCCGGGGTGGTAGCGTTACCCCCCGCTGGCGCTCCGGGGTGGGCCTGGTACCCCTACCCGATCCTTCTGGGGTAGTACTGGTACCCCTACCGGCACTCCGGTTTGGTACCGGTAACCCTACTCTCGCTCCGGGGTGGGCCTGGTACCCCTACCCGATCCTTCGGGGTAGTACTGGTACCCCTACTCGCGCTCCGGGGTGGTAGCGGTACCCCTGCCGGCGCTCCGGGGTGGGCCTGGTATCCCTACCCGATCCTTCTGGGGTAGTACCGGTACCCCTACCGGCACTCCGGTTTGGTACCGGTAACCCTACTCTCGCTCCGGGGTGGGCCTGGTACCCCTACCCGATCCTTCGGGGTAGTACTGGTACCCCTACTCGCGCTCCGGGGTGGTAGCGGTACCCCTGCCGGTGCTCCGGGTTGCACGTGGTGTCCCTACCCGACCCCCGGGGCTTGTACCGGTACCCCTGCTGGCGCTCTGGGGTGGTATCGGTACCCCTGCTGGCGCTCGGGGTGGGCCTGGTATCCCTACCCGACCCTCCGGGGTAGTACCTGTACCCCTACTCGCGCTCTGGGGTGGTAGTGGTACCCCTGCTGGCGCCCCTACCGGTCCACCGGGGTAGGTCTGGTATCCCTACCTGACCCCCCGGGGTGGTACCGGTACCCCTGCTGGTGCTCCGGCATAGAGCAGGCCTCCCTACTGGCACTCGGGGTTAGGCCTGGTATGCCTACCTGATCCTCGGGTGTAGTACCACTACCCCCACTGTTACTCCCGGGTAGTACCGGTACCCCTGCGGGCGCTCCGGGGTGGGCCTGGTATCCCTGCCCGACCCCCCGGGGTGGTACCGGTACCCCTGCTGGCGCCTCGGGGTGGGCCTGGTACCCCTACCCGATCCTTCGGGGGTAGTACCGGTACCCCTGCCGGCGCTCCGGGGTGGGCCTCTTACCCCTACCCGATCCTTCGTGGGTAGTACCGGTACCCCTACTCGTGCTCCGGGATGGTAGCGGTACCCCTGCTGGCGCTCCGGGGTAGGCATGGCGTCCCTACTGGCGCTCCGGGGTGGGCCTGGTATCCCTACTTGATCCTCGGGGGTAGTACCACTACCCCTAGTGTTAATCCGGGGTGGTACCAGTATCCCTGCCGACGCTCCGGGGTGGGCCTGGTACCTCTACCCGATCCTTCGGGGGTAGTACCGGTACCCCTACCGGCACTCCAGTTTGGTAGCGGTACCCCTGCTGGCGCTCCGGGTTGGGCCTGGTATCCCTGCCCGACCCCCCGGGGTGGTACCGGTACCCCTGCTGGGGCCTCGGGGTGGGCCTGGTACCCCTACCCGATCCTTCAGGGGTAGTACCGGTACCCCTGCCGGCGCTCCGGGGTGGGCCTCTTACCCCTACCCGATCCTTCGGGGGTAGTACTGGTACCCCTACTCGTGCTCCGGGATGGTAGCGGTACCCCTGCTGGCGCTCCGGGGTGGGCCTGGTATCCCTGCCCGACCCTCCGGGGTAGTACCGGTACCCCTACTCGCGCTCTGGGGTGGTAGCGGTACCCCTGCTGGCGCCCCTACCGGTCCACCGGGGTAGGTCTGGTATCCCTACCTGACCCCCCGGGGTGGTATTGGTACCCCTGCTGGCGCTCCGGCGTAGGCCTGGCGTCCCTACTGGCGCTCGGGGGTAGGGCTGTTATCCCCAGCTGATCCTGCGGGGTCGTATCGCTATCCCTGACTGACCCTCCGGGGTGGTAGCGTTACCCCCTGCTGGCGCTCCGGGGTGGGCCTGGTATCCCTACCCGACCCTCCAGGGTAGTACCGGTACCCCTACTCGCGCTCCGGGGTGGTACCGCTACCCCTGCCGGCGCTCCGGGGTGGGCCTGGTATCCCTACCCGACCCCCCGGCGTGGTACCGGTACTCCGGCTGGCGATCTGGCATAGGCCTGGTGTCCCTACTGGCGCTCCGGGGTGGGTCTGGTACCCCTACCTGATCCTCGGGGGTAGTACCAGTCCCCCCACTGTTGCTCCGGGGTACTACCGGTACCCCTGCTGGTGCTCCGGGGTGGGCCTGGTATCCCTACCCGACCCTCCGGGGTAGTACCAGTACACCTACTCGCGCTCTGGGGTGGTAGCAGTACCCCTGCTGGCGCCCCTACCGGCGCTCCGGGGGAGGTCTGGTATCCCTACCTGACCCCCCGGGGTGGTACCGGTACCCCTGCTGGCGCTCCGGCATAGAGCAGGCCTCCCTGCTGGCGCTCGGGGGTAGGCATGGTATCCCTACCTGATCCTCGGGGGTAGTACCGGTACCCCTACCGGCACTCCAGTTTGGTAGCGGTACCCCTGCTGGCGCTCCGGGTTGGGCCTGGTATCCCTACCCGACCCTCCAGGGTAGTACCAGTACCCCTACTCGCGCTCTGGGGTGGTAGCGGTACCCCTGCTGGCGCCCCTACCGGTCCACCGGGTTAGGTCTGGTATCCCTACCTGACCCCCCGGGGTGGTACCGGTACCCCTGCTGGCGCGCCGGCATAGAGCAGGCCTTCCTACTGACGCTCGGGGTTAGGCCTGGTATGCCTACCTGATCCTCGGGTGTAGTACCACTACCCCCATTGTTACTCCCGGGTAGTACCGGTACCCCTGCGGGCGCTCTGGAGTGGGCCTGGTACCCCTACCCGATCCTTCGGGGGTAGTACCGGTACCCCTACTGGCACTCCGGTTTGGTAGCGGTACCCCTGCCGGCACTCCGGGGTGGGCCTGGTACCCCTACCCGATCCTTCGGGGGTAGTACCGGTACCCCTACTGGCACTCCGGTTTGGTAGCGGTACCCCTGCTGGCTCTCCGGCGTAGGCCTGGCGTCCCTACTGGTGCTCCGGGGTGGGCCTGGTACCCCTACCTGATCCTCGGGGGTAGTACCACTACCCCTAGTGTTAATCCGGGGTGGTACCGGTACCCCTGCCGGCGCTCCGGGGTGGGCCTGGTATCCCTACCCGATCCTTCGGGGTAGTACCGGTACCCCTACTCGCGCTCCGGGGTGGTACCGGTACCCCTGCCGGCGCTCCGGGGTGGGCCTGGTATCCCTACCCGATCCTTCTGGGGTAGTACCGGTACCCCTGCTGGCGCTCCGGCATAGAGCAGGCCTCCCTGCTGGCGCTCGGGGTTAGGCCTGGTATGCCTACCTGATCCTCGGGTGTAGTACCACTACCCCCACTGTTACTCCCGGGTAGTACCGGTACCCCTGCGGGCGCTCCAGGGTGGGCCTGGTATCCCTGCCCGACCCCCCGGGGTGGTACCGGTACCCCTGCCGGCGCTCCGGGGTGGGCCTGGTATCCCTACCCGACCCTCCGGGGTAGTACCGGTACCCCCACTTGCGCTCTGGGGTGGTATCGGTACCCCTGCTGCCGCCCCTACCGGTCCACCGGGGTAGGTATGGTATCCCTACCTCACCCCCCGCGGTGGTACCGGTACCCCTGCTGGCGCTCCGGCGTAGGCCTGGCGTCCCTACTGGCGCTCGGGGGTAGGCCTGGTATCCCCAGCTGATCCTGCGGGGTCGTACCGCTATCCCTGCCTGACCCTCCGGGGTGGTAGCGTTACCCCCCGCTGGCGCTCCGGGGTGGGCCTGGTACCCCTACCCGATCCTTCGGGGTAGTACCGGTACCCCTACTCGCGCTCCGGGGTGGTACCGGTACCCCTGCCGGCGCTCCGGGGTGGGCCTGGTATCCCTACCCGATCCTTCTGGGGTAGTACCGGTACCCCTACCGGCACTCCGGTTTGGTACCGGTAACCCTACTCTCGCTCCGGGGTGGGCCTGGTACCCCTACCCGATCCTTCGGGGTAGTACTGGTACCCCTACTCGCGCCCCGGGGTGGTAGCGGTACCCCTGCCGGTGCTCCGGGTTGCACGTGGTGTCCCTACCCGACCCCCCGGGCTTGTACCGGTACCCCTGCTGGCGCTCTGGGGTGGTATCGGTACCCCTGCTGGCGCTCGGGGTGGGCCTGGTATCCCTACCCGACCCTCCGGGGTAGTACCAGTACCCCTAC
Organism: Gypaetus barbatus; assembly: GCA_028022735.1. Classification (NCBI taxonomy): domain Eukaryota; kingdom Metazoa; phylum Chordata; class Aves; order Accipitriformes; family Accipitridae; genus Gypaetus; species Gypaetus barbatus. The sequence continues at coordinate 944,547 of JAQMCM010000049.1, read as the reverse complement.
ACGCGCTCTGGGGTGGTAGCGGTACCCCTGCTGCCGCCCCTACCGGTCCACCGGGGTAGGTCTGGTATCCCTACCTGACCCCCCGGGGTGGTACCGGTACCCCTGCTGGTGCTCCGGCATAGAGCAGGCCTCCCTACTGGCACTCGGGGTTAGGCCTGGTATGCCTACCTGATCCTCGGGTGTAGTACCACTACCCCCACTGTTACTCCCGGGTAGTACCGGTACCCCTGCGGGCGCTCCAGGGTGGGCCTGGTATCCCTGCCCGACCCCCCGGGGTGGTACCGGTACCCCTGCTGGCGCATCGGGGTGGGCCTGGTACCCCTACCCGATCCTTCGGGGGTAGTACCGGTACCCCTGCCGGCGCTCCGGGGTGGGCCTCTTACCCCTACCCGATCCTTCGTGGGTAGTACCGGTACCCCTACTCGTGCTCCGGGATGGTAGCGGTACCCCTGCTGGCACTCCGGGGTAGGCATGGCGTCCCTACTGGCGCTCCGGGGTGGGCCTGGTATCCCTACTTGATCCTCGGGGGTAGTACCACTACCCCTAGTGTTAATCCGGGGTGGTACCAGTATCCCTGCCGACGCTCCGGGGTGGGCCTGGTACCTCTACCCGATCCTTCGGGGGTAGTACCGGTACCCCTACCGGCACTCCAGTTTGGTAGCGGTACCCCTGCTGGCACTCCGGGTTGGGCCTGGTATCCCTACCCGACCCTCCGGGGTAGTACCAGTACCCCTACTCGCGCTCTGGGGTGGTAGCGGTACCCCTGCTGGCGCCCCTACCGGTCCACCGGGTTAGGTCTGGTATCCCTACCTCACCCCCCGCGGTGGTACCGGTACCCCTGCTGGCGCTCCGGCGTAGGCCTGGCGTCCCTACTGGCGCTCGGGGGTAGGCCTGGTATCCCCAGCTGATCCTGCGGGGTCGTACCGCTATCCCTGCCTGACCCTCCGGGGTGGTAGCGTTACCCCCTGCCGGCGCTCCGGGGTGGGCCTGGTATCCCTACCCGACCCCCCGGCGTGGTACCGGTACTCCTGCTGGCACTCCGGGGTGGGTCTGGTACCCCTACCTGATCCTCGGGGGTAGTACCAGTCCCCCCACTGTTGCTCCGGGGTACTACCGGTACCCCTGCTGGCGCTCCGGGGTGGGCCTGGTATCCCTACCCGACCCTCCGGGGTAGTACCAGTACACCTACTCGCGCTCTGGGGTGGCAGCGGTACCCCTGCTGGCGCCCCTACCGGCGCGCCGGGGGAGGTCTGGTATCCCTACCTGACCCCCCGGGGTGGTACCGGTACCCCTGCTGGCGCTCCAGCATAGACCAGGCCTCCCTACTGGCGCTCGGGGTTAGGCCTGGTATGCCTACCTGATCCTCGGGGGTAGTACCGGTACCCCCACTGTTACTCCCGGGTAGTACCGGTACCCCTGCCGGCGCTCCGGGGTGGTCCTCTTACCCCTACCCGATCCTTCGGGGGTAGTACCGGTACCCCTACTCGTGCTCCAGGATGGTAGCGGTACCCCTGCAGGCGCTCCGGGGTAGGCCTGGCGTCCCTACCGGCGCGCCGGGGTAGGTCTGGTATCCCTACCTGACCCCCCGGGGTGGTACCGGTACCCCTGCTGGCGCTCCGGCATAGAGAAGGCCTCCCTACTGGCGCTCGGGGGTAGGCCTGGTATCCCTACCTGATCCTCGGGGGTAGTACCGGTACCCCTACCGGCACTCCAGTTTGGTAGCGGTACCCCTGCTGGCGCTCCGGGTTGGGCCTGGTATCCCTACCCGACCCTCCAGGGTAGTACCAGTACCCCTACTCGCACTCTGGGGTGGTAGCGGTACCCCTGCTGGCGCCCCTACCGGTCCACCGGGTTAGGTCTGGTATCCCTACCTGACCCCCCGGGGTGGTACCGGTACCCCTGCTGGCGCGCCGGCATAGAGCAGGCCTCCCTACTGGCGCTCGGGGTTAGGCCTGGTATGCCTACCTGATCCTCGGGTGTAGTACCACTACCCCCATTGTTACTCCCGGGTAGTACCGGTACCCCTGCGGGCGCTCTGGGGTGGGCCTGGTATCCCTGCCCGACCCCCCGGGGTGGTACCGGTACCCCTGCTGGGGCCTCGGGGTGGGCCTGGTACCCCTACCCGATCCTTCAGGGGTAGTACCGGTACCCCTGCCGGCGCTCCGGGGTGGGCCTCTTACCCCTACCCGATCCTTCGGGGGTAGTACTGGTACCCCTACTCGTGCTCCGGGATGGTAGCGGTACCCCTGCTGGCGCCCCTACCGGTCCACCGGGGTAGGTCTGGTATCCCTACCCGACCCTCCGGGGTAGTACCGGTACCCCTACTCGCGCTCTGGGGTGGTAGCGGTACCCCTGCTGGCGCCCCTACCGGTCCACCGGGGTAGGTCTGGTATCCCTACCTGACCCCCCGGGGTGGTATTGGTACCCCTGCTGGCGCTCCGGAGTAGGCCTGGCGTCCCTACTGGCGCTCGGGGGTAGGCCTGTTATCCCCAGCTGATCCTGCGGGGTCGTATCGCTATCCCTGACTGACCCTCCGGGGTGGTAGCGTTACCCCCTGCTGGCGCTCCGGGGTGGGCCTGGTATCCCTACCCGACCCTCCAGGGTAGTACCGGTACCCCTACTCGCGCTCCGGGGTGGTACCGCTACCCCTGCCGGCGCTCCGGGGTGGGCCTGGTATCCCTACCCGACCCCCCGGCGTGGTACCGGTACTCCGGCTGGCGATCTGGCATAGGCCTGGTGTCCCTACTGGCGCTCCGGGGTGGGTCTGGTACCCCTACCTGATCCTCGGGGGTAGTACCAGTCCCCCCACTGTTGCTCCGGGGTACTACCGGTACCCCTGCTGGTGCTCCGGGGTGGGCCTGGTATCCCTACCCGACCCTCCGGGGTAGTACCAGTACACCTACTCGCGCTCTGGGGTGGTAGCGGTACCCCTGCTGGCGCCCCTACCGGCACGCCGGGGGAGGTCTGGTATCCCTACCTGACCCCCCGGGGTGGTTCCGGTACCCCTGCTGGCGCTCCAGCATAGACCAGGCCTCCCTACTGGCTCTCTGGGGTAGGCCTGGTATGCCTACCTGATCCTCGGGGGTAGTACCGGTACCCCCACTGTTACGCCCGGGTAGTACCGGTACCCCTGCGGGCGCTCCGGGGTGGGCCTCCTATCCCCGCCCGACCCCCCGAGGTGGTACCGGTACCCCTGCCGGCGCTCCGGGGTGGTCCTCTTACCCCTACCCGATCCTTCGGGGGTAGTACCGGTACCCCTACTTGTGCTCCAGGATGGTAGCGGTACCCCTGCAGGCGCTCCGGGGTAGGCCTGGCGTCCCTACCAGCGCGCCGGGGTAGGTCTGGTATCCCTACCTGACCCCCCGGGGTGGTACCGGTACCCCTGCTGGCGCTCCGGCATAGAGAAGGCCTCCGTACTGGCGCTCGGGGGTAGGCCTGGTATCCCTACCTGATCCTCGGGGGTAGTACCGGTACCCCTACCGGCACTCCAGTTTGGTAGCGGTACCCCTGCTGGCGCTCCAGGTTGGGCCTGGTATCCCTACCCGACCCTCCAGGGTAGTACCAGTACCCCTACTCGCGCTCTGGGGTGGTAGCGGTAACCCTGCTGGCGCCCCTACTGGTCCACCGGGTTAGGTCTGGTATCCCTACCTGACCCCCCGGGGTGGTACCGGTACCCCTGCTGGCGCGCCGGCATAGAGCAGGCCTCCCTACTGGCGCTCGGGGTTAGGCCTGGTATGCCTACCTGATCCTCGGGTGTAGTACCACTACCCCCATTGTTACTCCCGGGTAGTACCGGTACCCCTGCGGGCGCTCTGGGGTGGGCCTGGTATCCCTGCCCGACCCCCCGGGGTGGTACCGGTACCCCTGCTGGGGCCTCGGGGTGGGCCTGGTACCCCTACCCGATCCTTCAGGGGTAGTACCGGTACCCCTGCCGGCGCTCCGGGGTGGGCCTCTTACCCCTACCCGATCCTTCGGGGGTAGTACTGGTACCCCTACTCGTGCTCCGGGATGGTAGCGGTACCCCTGCTGGCGCCCCTACCGGTCCACCGGGGTAGGTCTGGTATCCCTACCCGACCCTCCGGGGTAGTACCGGTACCCCTACTCGCGCTCTGGGGTGGTAGCGGTACCCCTGCTGGCGCCCCTACCGGTCCACCGGGGTAGGTCTGGTATCCCTACCTGACCCCCCGGGGTGGTATTGGTACCCCTGCTGGCGCTCCGGAGTAGGCCTGGCGTCCCTACTGGCGCTCGGGGGTAGGCCTGTTATCCCCAGCTGATCCTGTGGGGTCGTATCGCTATCCCTGACTGACCCTCCGGGGTGGTAGCGTTACCCCCTGCTGGCGCTCCGGGGTGGGCCTGGTATCCCTACCCGACCCTCCAGGGTAGTACCGGTACCCCTACTCGCGCTCCGGGGTGGTACCGCTACCCCTGCCGGCGCTCCGGGGTGGGCCTGGTATCCCTACCCGACCCCCCGGCGTGGTACCGGTACTCCGGCTGGCGATCTGGCATAGGCCTGGTGTCCCTACTGGCGCTCCGGGGTGGGTCTGGTACCCCTACCTGATCCTCGGGGGTAGTACCAGTCCCCCCACTGTTGCTCCGGGGTACTACCGGTACCCCTGCTGGTGCTCCGGGGTGGGCCTGGTATCCCTACCCGACCCTCCGGGGTAGTACCAGTACACCTACTCGCGCTCTGGGGTGGTAGCGGTACCCCTGCTGGCGCCCCTACCGGCACGCCGGGGGAGGTCTGGTATCCCTACCTGACCCCCCGGGGTGGTTCCGGTACCCCTGCTGGCGCTCCAGCATAGACCAGGCCTCCCTACTGGCTCTCTGGGGTAGGCCTGGTATGCCTACCTGATCCTCGGGGGTAGTACCGGTACCCCCACTGTTACGCCCGGGTAGTACCGGTACCCCTGCGGGCGCTCCGGGGTGGGCCTCCTATCCCCGCCCGACCCCCCGAGGTGGTACCGGTACCCCTGCCGGCGCTCCGGGGTGGTCCTCTTACCCCTACCCGATCCTTCGGGGGTAGTACCGGTACCCCTACTTGTGCTCCAGGATGGTAGCGGTACCCCTGCAGGCGCTCCGGGGTAGGCCTGGCGTCCCTACCGGCGCGCCGGGGTAGGTCTGGTATCCCTACCTGACCCCCCGGGGTGGTACCGGTACCCCTGCTGGCGCTCCGGCATAGAGAAGGCCTCCGTACTGGCGCTCGGGGGTAGGCCTGGTATCCCTACCTGATCCTCGGGGGTAGTACCGGTACCCCTACCGGCACTCCAGTTTGGTAGCGGTACCCCTGCTGGCGCTCCAGGTTGGGCCTGGTATCCCTACCCGACCCTCCAGGGTAGTACCAGTACCCCTACTCGCGCTCTGGGGTGGTAGCGGTAACCCTGCTGGCGCCCCTACTGGTCCACCGGGTTAGGTCTGGTATCCCTACCTGACCCCCCGGGGTGGTACCGGTACCCCTGCTGGCGCGCCGGCATAGAGCAGGCCTCCCTACTGGCGCTCGGGGTTAGGCCTGGTATGCCTACCTGATCCTCGGGTGTAGTACCACTACCCCCATTGTTACTCCCGGGTAGTACCGGTACCCCTGCGGGCGCTCTGGGGTGGGCCTGGTATCCCTGCCCGACCCCCCGGGGTGGTACCGGTACCCCTGCTGGGGCCTCGGGGTGGGCCTGGTACCCCTACCCGATCCTTCAGGGGTAGTACCGGTACCCCTGCCGGCGCTCCGGGGTGGGCCTCTTACCCCTACCCGATCCTTCGGGGGTAGTACTGGTACCCCTACTCGTGCTCCGGGATGGTAGCGGTACCCCTGCTGGCGCCCCTACCGGTCCACCGGGGTAGGTCTGGTATCCCTACCCGACCCTCCGGGGTAGTACCGGTACCCCTACTCGCGCTCTGGGGTGGTAGCGGTACCCCTGCTGGCGCCCCTACCGGTCCACCGGGGTAGGTCTGGTATCCCTACCTGACCCCCCGGGGTGGTATTGGTACCCCTGCTGGCGCTCCGGAGTAGGCCTGGCGTCCCTACTGGCGCTCGGGGGTAGGCCTGTTATCCCCAGCTGATCCTGCGGGGTCGTATCGCTATCCCTGACTGACCCTCCGGGGTGGTAGCGTTACCCCCTGCTGGCGCTCCGGGGTGGGCCTGGTATCCCTACCCGACCCTCCAGGGTAGTACCGGTACCCCTACTCGCGCTCCGGGGTGGTACCGCTACCCCTGCCGGCGCTCCGGGGTGGGCCTGGTATCCCTACCCGACCCCCCGGCGTGGTACCGGTACTCCGGCTGGCGATCTGGCATAGGCCTGGTGTCCCTACTGGCGCTCCGGGGTGGGTCTGGTACCCCTACCTGATCCTCGGGGGTAGTACCAGTCCCCCCACTGTTGCTCCGGGGTACTACCGGTACCCCTGCTGGTGCTCCGGGGTGGGCCTGGTATCCCTACCCGACCCTCCGGGGTAGTACCAGTACACCTACTCGCGCTCTGGGGTGGTAGCGGTACCCCTGCTGGCGCCCCTACCGGCACGCCGGGGGAGGTCTGGTATCCCTACCTGACCCCCCGGGGTGGTTCCGGTACCCCTGCTGGCGCTCCAGCATAGACCAGGCCTCCCTACTGGCTCTCTGGGGTAGGCCTGGTATGCCTACCTGATCCTCGGGGGTAGTACCGGTACCCCCACTGTTACGCCCGGGTAGTACCGGTACCCCTGCGGGCGCTCCGGGGTGGGCCTCGTATCCCCGCCCGACCCCCCGAGGTGGTACCGGTACCCCTGCCGGCGCTCCGGGGTGGTCCTCTTACCCCTACCCGATCCTTCGGGGGTAGTACCGGTACCCCTACTTGTGCTCCAGGATGGTAGCGGTACCCCTGCAGGCGCTCCGGGGTAGGCCTGGCGTCCCTACCGGCGCGCGGGGTAGATCTGGTATCCCTACCTGACCCCCCGGGGTGGTACCGGTACCCCTGCTGGCGCTCCGGCATAGAGCAGGCCTCCCTGCTGGCGCTCGGGGGTAGGCATGGTATCCCTACCTGATCCTCGGGGGTAGTACCGGTACCCCTACCGGCACTCCGGTTTGGTAGCGGTACCCCTGCTGGCGCTCCGGGTTGGGTCTGGTATCCCTACCCGACCCTCCAGGGTAGTACCAGTACCCCTACTCGCGCCCTGGGGTGGTAGCGGTACCCCTGCTGGCGCCCATACCGGTCCACCGGGTTAGGTCTGGTATCCCTACCTGACCCCCCGGGGTGGTACCGGTACCCCTGCTGGCGCGCCGGCATAGAGCAGGCCTCCCTACTGGCGCTCGGGGTTAGGCCTGGTATGCCTACCTGATCCACGGGTGTAGTACCACTACCCCCATTGTTACTCCCGGGTAGTACCGGTACCCCTGCGGGCGCTCTGGTCTGGGCCTGGTACCCCTACCCGATCCTTCGGGGGTAGTACCGGTACCACTACTGGCACTCCGGTTTGGTAGCGGTACCCCTGCCGGCACTCCGGGGTGGGCCTGGTACCCCTACCCGATCCTTCGGGGGTAGTACCGGTACCCCTACTGGCACTCCGGTTTGGTAGCGGTACCCCTGCTGGCTCTCCGGCGTAGGCCTGGCGTCCCTACTGGTGCTCCGGGGTGGGCCTGGTACCCCTACCTCATCCTCGGGGGTAGTACCACTACCCCTAGTGTTAATCCGGGGTGGTACCGGTACCCCTGCCGGCGCTCCGGGGTGGGCCTGGTATCCCTACCCGACCCTCCGGGGTAGTACCGGTACCCCCACTTGCGCTCTGGGGTGGTATCGGTACCCCTGCTGCCGCCCCTACCGGTCCACCGGGGTAGGTCTGGTATCCCTACCTCACCCCCCGCGGTGGTACCGGTACCCCTGCTGGCGCTCCGGCGTAGGCCTGGCGTCCCTACTGGCGCTCGGGGGTAGGCCTGGTATCCCCAGCTGATCCTGCGGGGTCGTACCGCTATCCCTGCCTGACCCTCCGGGGTGGTAGCGTTACCCCCCGCTGGCGCTCCGGGGTGGGCCTGGTACCCCTACCCGATCCTTCAGGGTAGTACCGGTACCCCTACTCGCGCTCCGGGGTGGTACCGGTACCCCTGCCGGCGCTCCGGGGTGGGCCTGGTATCCCTACCCGATCCTTCTGGGGTAGTACCGGTACCCCTACCGGCACTCCGGTTTGGTACCGGTAACCCTACTCTCGCTCCGGGGTGGGCCTGGTACCCCTACCCGATCCTTCGGGGTAGTACCGGTACCCCTACTCGCGCTCTGGGGTGGTAGCGGTACCCCTGCTGCCGCCCCTACCGGTCCACCGGGGTAGGTCTGGTATCCCTACCTGACCCCCCAGGGTAGTACCGGTACCCCTGCGGGCGCTCCAGGGTGGGCCTGGTATCCCTGCCCGACCCCCCGGGGTGGTACCGGTACCCCTGCTGGCGCCTCGGGGTGGGCCTGGTACCCCTACCCGATCCTTCGGGGGTAGTACCGGTACCCCTACTCGTGCTCCGGGATGGTAGCGGTACCCCTGCTGGCGCTCCGGGGTAGGCCTGGCGTCCCTACTGGCGCTCCGGGGTGGGCCTGGTATCCCTACTTGATCCTCGGGGGTAGTACCACTACCCCTAGTGTTAATCCGGGGTGGTACCAGTATCCCTGCCGACGCTCCGGGGTGGGCCTGGTACCTCTACCCGATCCTTCGGGGGTAGTACCGGTACCACTACCGGCACTCCAGTTTGGTAGCGGTACCTCTGCCGGCGCTCCGGGGTGGGCCTGGTATCCCTACCCGACCCCCCGGCGTGGTACCGGTACTCCGGCTGGCGATCTGGCATAGGCCTGGAGTCCCTACTGGCACTCCGGGGTGGGTCTGGTACCCCTACCTGATCCTCGGGGGTAGTACCAGTCCCCCCACTGTTGCTCCGGGGTACTACCGGTACCCCTGCTGGCGCTCCGGGGTGGGCCTGGTATCCCTACCCGACCCTCCGGGGTAGTACCAGTACACCTACTCGCGCTCTGGGGTGGTAGCGGTACCCCTGCTGGCGCCCCTACCGGCGCGCCGGGGGAGGTCTGGTATCCCTACCTGACCCCCCGGGGTGGTACCGGTACCCCTGCTGGCGCTCCAGCATAGACCAGGCCTCCCTACTGGCGCTCGGGGTTAGGCCTGGTATGCCTACCTGATCCTCGGGGGTAGTACCGGTACCCCCACTGTTACTCCCGGGTAGTACCGGTACCCCTGCGGGCGCTCCAGGGTGGGCCTGGTATCCCTGCCCGACCCCCCGGGGTGGTACCGGTACCCCTGCTGGCGCCTCGGGGTGGGCCTGGTACCCCTACCCGATCCTTCGGGGGTAGTACCGGTACCCCTGCCGGCGCTCCAGGGTGGGCCTCTTACCCCTACCCGATCCTTCGTGGGTAGTACTGGTACCCCTACTCGTGCTCCGGGATGGTAGCGGTACCCCTGCTGGCGCTCCGGGGTAGGCCTGGCGTCCCTACTGGCGCTCCGGGGTGGGCCTGGTATTCCTACTTGATCCTCAGGGGTAGTACCACTACCCCTAGTGTTAATTCGGGGTGGTACCAGTATCCCTGCCGACGCTCCGGGGTGGGCCTGGTACCTCTACCCGATCCTTCGGGGGTAGTACCGGTACCCCTACTGGCACTCCAGTTTGGTAGCGGTACCCCTGCTGGCGCTCCGGGGTGGGCCTGGTATCCCTACCCGACCCTCCGGGGTAGTACCAGTACCCCTACTCGCGCTCCGGGGTGGTACCGCTACCCCTGCCGGCGCTCCGGGGTGCACCTGGTATCCCTACCCGACCCCCCGGCGTGGTACCGGTACTCCGGCTGGCGATCTGGCATAGGCCTGGTGTCCCTACTGGCGCTCCGGGGTGGGTCTGGTACCCCTACCTGATCCTCGGGGGTAGTACCAGTCCCCCCACTGTTGCTCCGGGGTACTACCGGTACCCCTGCTGGTGCTCCGGGGTGGGCCTGGTATCCCTACCCGACCCTCCGGGGTAGTACCAGTACACCTACTCGCGCTCTGGGGTGGTAGCGGTACCCCTGCTGGCGCCCCTACCGGCGCGCCGGGGGAGGTCTGGTATCCCTACCTGACCCCCCGGGGTGGTACCGGTACCCCTGCTGGCGCTCCAGCATAGACCAGGCCTCCCTACTGGCGCTCGGGGTTAGGCCTGGTATCCCTACCTGATCCTCGGGGGTAGTACCAGTACCCCTACTGTTACTCCCGGGTAGTACCGGTACCCCTGCGGGCGCTCCGGGGTGGGCCTCGTATCCCCGCCCGACCCCCCGAGGTGGTACCGGTACCCCTGCCGGCGCTCCGGGGTGGTCCTCTTACCCCTACCCGATCCTTCGGGGGTAGTACCGGTACCCCTACTCGTGCTCCAGGATGGTAGCGGTACCCCTGCAGGCGCTCCGGGGTAGGCCTGGCGTCCCTACCGGCGCGCCGGGGTAGGTCTGGTATCCCTACCTGACCCCCCGGGGTGGTACCGGTACCCCTGCTGGCGCGCCGGCATAGAGAAGGCCTCCCTACTGGCGCTCGGGGGTAGGCCTGGTATCCCTACCTGATCCTCGGGGGTAGTACCAGTACCCCTACCGGCACTCCAGTTTGGTAGCGGTACCCCTGCTGGCGCTCCGGGTTGGGCCTGGTATCCCTACCCGATCCTTCTGGGGTAGTACCGGTACCCCTACTCGCGCTCCGGGGTGGTACCGGTACCCCTGCCGGCGCTCCGGGGTGGGCCTGGTATCCCTACCCGATCCTTCTGGGGTAGTACCGGTACCCCTACCGGCACTCCGGTTTGGTACCGGTAACCCTACTCTCGCTCCGGGGTGGGCCTGGTACCCCTACCCGATCCTTCGGGGTAGTACTGGTACCCCTACTCGCGCTCCGGGGTGGTAGCGGTACCCCTGCCGGTGCTCCGGGTTGCACGTGGTGTCCCTACCCGACCCCCCGGGCTTGTACCGGTACCCCTGCTGGCGCTCTGGGGTGGTATCGGTACCCCTGCTGGCGCTCCGGGGTGGGCCTGGTATCCCTACCCGACCCTCCAGGGTAGTACCAGTACCCCTACTCGCGCTCTGGGGTGGTAGCGGTACCCCTGCTGCCGCCCCTACCGGTCCACCGGGGTAGGTCTGGTATCCCTACCTGACCCCCCGGGGTGGTACCGGTACCCCTGCTGGTGCTCCGGCATAGAGCAGGCCTCCCTACTGGCACTCGGGGTTAGGCCTGGTATGCCTACCTGATCCTCGGGTGTAGTACCACTACCCCCACTGTTACTCCCGGGTAGTACCGGTACCCCTGCGGGCGCTCCAGGGTGGGCCTGGTATCCCTGCCCGACCCCCCGGGGTGGTACCGGTACCCCTACTGGCGCCTCGGGGTGGGCCTGGTACCCCTACCCGATCCTTCGGGGGTAGTACCGGTACCCCTGCCGGCGCTCCGGGGTGGGCCTCTTACCCCTACCCGATCCTTCGTGGGTAGTACCGGTACCCCTACTCGTGCTCCGGGATGGTAGCGGTACCCCTGCTGGCGCTCCGGGGTAGGCCTGGCGTCCCTACTGGCGCTCCGGGGTGGGCCTGGTATCCCTACTTGATCCTCGGGGGTAGTACCACTACCCCTAGTGTTAATCCGGGGTGGTACCAGTATCCCTGCCGACGCTCCGGGGTGGGCCTGGTACCTCTACCCGATCCTTCGGGGGTAGTACCGGTACCCCTACCGGCACTCCAGTTTGGTAGCGGTACCCCTGCTGGCGCTCCGGGTTGGGCCTGGTATCCCTACCCGACCCTCCGGGGTAGTACCAGTACCCCTACTCGCGCTCTGGGCTGGTAGCGGTACCCCTGCTGGCGCCCCTACCGGTCCACCGGGGTAGGTCTGGTATCCCTACCTCACCCCCCGGGGTGGTATCGGTACCCCTGCTGGCGCTCCGGCGTAGGCCTGGCGTCCCTACTGGCGCTCGGGGGTAGGCCTGGTATCCCCAGCTGATCCTGCGGGGTCGTACCGCTATCCCTGCCTGACCCTCCGGGGTGGTAGCGTTACCCCCTGCCGGCGCTCCGGGGTGGGCCTGGTATCCCTACCCGACCCCCCGGCGTGGTACCGGTACTCCTGCTGGCGCTCCGGGGTGGGTCTGGTACCCCTACCTGATCCTCGGGGGTAGTACCAGTCCCCCCACTGTTGCTCCGGGGTACTACCGGTACCCCTGCTGGCGCTCCGGGGTGGGCCTGGTATCCCTACCCGACCCTCCGGAGTAGTACCAGTACACCTACTCGCGCTCTGGGGTGGTAGCGGTACCCCTGCTGGCGCCCCTACCGGCGCGCCGGGGGAGGTCTGGTATCCCTACCTGACCCCCCGGGGTGGTACCGGTACCCCTGCTGGCGCTCCAGCATAGACCAGGCCTCCCTACTGGCGCTCGGGGTTAGGCCTGGTATGCCTACCTGATCCTCGGGGGTAGTACCGGTACCCCCACTGTTACTCCCGGGTAGTACCGGTACCCCTGCGGGCGCTCCGGGGTGGGCCTCGTATCCCCGCCCGACCCCCCGAGGTGGTACCGGTACCCCTGCCGGCGCTCCGGGGTGGTCCTCTTACCCCTACCCGATCCTTCGGGGGTAGTACCGGTACCCCTACTCGTGCTCCAGGATGGTAGCGGTACCCCTGCAGGCGCTCCGGGGTAGGCCTGGCGTCCCTACCGGCGCGCCGGGGTAGGTCTGGTATCCCTACCTGACCCCCCGGGGTGGTACCGGTACCCCTGCTGGCGCTCCGGCATAGAGCAGGCCTCCCTGCTGGCGCTCGGGGGTAGGCATGGTATCCCTACCTGATCCTCGGGGGTAGTACCGGTACCCCTACCGGCACTCCAGTTTGGTAGCGGTACCCCTGCTGGCGCTCCGGGTTGCGCCTGGTATCCCTACCCGACCCTCCAGGGTAGTACCAGTACCCCTACTCGCGCTCTGGGGTGGTAGCGGTACCCCTGCTGGCGCCCCTACCGGTCCACCGGGTTAGGTCTGGTATCCCTACCTGACCCCCCGGGGTGGTACCGGTACCCCTGCTGGCGCTCCGGCATAGAGCAGGCCTCCCTGCTGGCGCTCGGGGGTAGGCATGGTATCCCTACCTGATCCTCGGGGGTAGTACCGGTACCCCTACCGGCACTCCAGTTTGGTAGCGGTACCCCTGCTGGCGCTCCGGGTTGCGCCTGGTATCCCTACCCGACCCTCCAGGGTAGTACCAGTACCCCTACTCGCGCTCTGGGGTGGTAGCGGTACCCCTGCTGGCGCCCCTACCGGTCCACCGGGTTAGGTCTGGTATCCCTACCTGACCCCCCGGGGTGGTACCGGTACCCCTGCTGGCGCTCCGGCATAGAGCAGGCCTCCCTGCTGGCGCTCGGGGGTAGGCATGGTATCCCTACCTGATCCTCGGGGGTAGTACCGGTACCCCTACCGGCACTCCAGTTTGGTAGCGGTACCCCTGCTGGCGCTCCGGGTTGCGCCTGGTATCCCTACCCGATCCTTCTGGGGTAGTACCGGTACCCCTACTCGCGCTCCGGGGTGGTACCGGTACCCCTGCCGGCGCTCCGGGGTGGGCCTGGTATCCCTACCCGATCCTTCTGGGGTAGTACCGGTACCCCTACCGGCACTCCGGTTTGGTACCGGTAACCCTACTCTCGCTCCGGGGTGGGCCTGGTACCCCTACCCGATCCTTCGGGGTAGTACTGGTACCCCTACTCGCGCTCCGGGGTGGTAGCGGTACCCCTGCCGGTGCTCCGGGTTGCACGTGGTGTCCCTACCCGACCCCCCGGGCTTGTACCGGTACCCCTGCTGGCGCTCTGGGGTGGTATCGGTACCCCTGCTGGCGCTCCGGGGTGGGCCTGGTATCCCTACCCGACCCTCCGGGGTAGTACCAGTACCCCTACTCGCGCTCTGGGGTGGTAGCGGTACCCCTGCTGCCGCCCCTACCGGTCCACCGGGGTACGTCTGGTATCCCTACCTGACCCCCCGGGGTGGTACCGGTACCCCTGCTGGTGCTCCGGCATAGAGCAGGCCTCCCTACTGGCACTCGGGGTTAGGCCTGGTATGCCTACCTGATCCTCGGGTGTAGTACCACTACCCCCACTGTTACTCCCGGGTAGTACCGGTACCCCTGCGGGCGCTCCAGGGTGGGCCTGGTATCCCTGCCCGACCCCCCGGGGTGGTACCGGTACCCCTGCTGGCGCCTCGGGGTGGGCCTGGTACCCCTACCCGATCCTTCGGGGGTAGTACCGGTACCCCTGCCGGCGCTCCGGGGTGGGCCTCTTACCCCTACCCGATCCTTCGTGGGTAGTACCGGTACCCCTACTCGTGCTCCGGGATGGTAGCGGTACCCCTGCTGGCACTCCGGGGTAGGCCTGGCGTCCCTACTGGCGCTCCGGGGTGGGCCTGGTATCCCTACTTGATCCTCGGGGGTAGTACCACTACCCCTAGTGTTAATCCGGGGTGGTACCAGTATCCCTGCCGACGCTCCGGGGTGGGCCTGGTACCTCTACCCGATCCTTCGGGGGTAGTACCGGTACCCCTACCGGCACTCCAGTTTGGTAGCGGTACCCCTGCTGGCACTCCGGGTTGGGCCTGGTATCCCTACCCGACCCTCCGGGGTAGTACCAGTACCCCTACTCGCGCTCTGGGGTGGTAGCGGTACCCCTGCTGGCGCCCCTACCGGTCCACCGGGGTAGGTCTGGTATCCCTACCTCACCCCCCGCGGTGGTACCGGTACCCCTGCTGGCGCTCCGGCGTAGGCCTGGCGTCCCTACTGGCGCTCGGGGGTAGGCCTGGTATCCCCAGCTGATCCTGCGGGGTCGTACCGCTATCCCTGCCTGACCCTCCGGGGTGGTAGCGTTACCCCCTGCCGGCGCTCCGGGGTGGGCCTGGTATCCCTACCCGACCCCCCGGGGTGGTACCGGTACTCCTGCTGGCACTCCGGGGTGGGTCTGGTACCCCTACCTGATCCTCGGGGGTAGTACCAGTCCCCCCACTGTTGCTCCGGGGTACTACCGGTACCCCTGCTGGCGCTCCTGGGTGGGCCTGGTATCCCTACCCGACCCTCCGGGGTAGTACCAGTACACCTACTCGCGCTCTGGGGTGGCAGCGGTACCCCTGCTGGCGCCCCTACCGGCGCGCCGGGGGAGGTCTGGTATCCCTACCTGACCCCCCGGGGTGGTACTGGTACCCCTGCTGGCGCTCCAGCATAGACCAGGCCTCCCTACTGGCGCTCGGGGTTAGGCCTGGTATGCCTACCTGATCCTCGGGGGTAGTACCGGTACCCCCACTGTTACTCCCGGGTAGTACCGGTACCCCTGCCGGCGCTCCGGGGTGGTCCTCTTACCCCTACCCGATCCTTCGGGGGTAGTACCGGTACCCCTACTCGTGCTCCAGGATGGTAGCGGTACCCCTGCAGGCGCTCCGGGGTAGGCCTGGCGTCCCTACCGGCGCGCCGGGGTAGGTCTGGTATCCCTACCTGACCCCCCGGGGTGGTACCGGTACCCCTGCTGGCGCTCCGGCATAGAGAAGGCCTCCCTACTGGCGCTCGGGGGTAGGCCTGGTATCCCTACCTGATCCTCGGGGGTAGTACCGGTACCCCTACCGGCACTCCAGTTTGGTAGCGGTACCCCTGCTGGCGCTCCGGGTTGGGCCTGGTATCCCTACCCGACCCTCCGGGGTAGTACCAGTACCCCTACTCGCGCTCTGGGGTGGTAGCGGTACCCCTGCTGGCGCCCCTACCGGTCCACCGGGTTAGGTCTGGTATCCCTACCTGACCCCCCGGGGTGGTACCGGTACCCCCTGCTGGCGCTCCGGCCTAGACCTGGCCTCCCTACTGGCTCTCGAGGGTAGGCCTGGTATGCCTACCTGATCCTCTGGTGTAGTACCACTACCCCCACTGTTACTCCCGGGTAGTACCGGTACCCCCCGCTGGCGCTTCGGGGTGGGCCTGGTATCCCTGCCCGACCCCCCGGGGTGGTACCGGTACTCCTGCTGGCGCCTCGGGGTGGGCCTGGTACCCCTACCCGATACTTCGGGGGTAGTACCGGTACCCCTACCGGCACTACGGTTTGGTACCGGTACCCCTGGCGGTGCTCCGGGGTGGGCCTGGTACCCCTACCTGATCCTCGGGGGTAGTACCACTACCCCTAGTGTTAATCCGGGGTGGTACCGGTACCCCTGCCGGCGCTCCGGGGTGGGCCTGTTATCCCTACCCGACCCTCCGGGGTAGTACCGGTACCCCCACTCGCGCTCTGGGGTGGTATCGGTACCCCTGCTGCCGCCCCTACCGGTCCACCGGGGTAGGTCTGGTATCCCTACCTCACCCCCCGCGGTGGTACCGGTACCCCTGCTGGCGCTCCGGCGTAGGCCTGGCGTCCCTACTGGCGCTCGGGGGTAGGCCTGGTATCCCCAGCTGATCCTGCGGGGTCGTACCGCTATCCCTGCCTGACCCTCCGGGGTGGTAGCGTTACCCCCCGCTGGCGCTCCGGGGTGGGCCTGGTACCCCTACCCGATCCTTCTGGGGTAGTACCGGTACCCCTACCGGCACTCCGGTTTGGTACCGGTAACCCTACTCTCGCTCCGGGGTGGGCCTGGTACCCCTACCCGATCCTTCGGGGTAGTACTGGTACCCCTACTCGCGCTCCGGGGTGGTAGCGGTACCCCTGCCGGCGCTCCGGGGTGGGCCTGGTATCCCTACCCGATCCTTCTGGGGTAGTACCGGTACCCCTACCGGCACTCCGGTTTGGTACCGGTAACCCTACTCTCGCTCCGGGGTGGGCCTGGTACCCCTACCCGATCCTTCGGGGTAGTACTGGTACCCCTACTCGCGCTCCGGGGTGGTAGCGGTACCCCTGCCGGTGCTCCGGGTTGCACGTGGTGTCCCTACCCGACCCCCGGGGCTTGTACCGGTACCCCTGCTGGCGCTCTGGGGTGGTATCGGTACCCCTGCTGGCGCTCGGGGTGGGCCTGGTATCCCTACCCGACCCTCCGGGGTAGTACCTGTACCCCTACTCGCGCTCTGGGGTGGTAGTGGTACCCCTGCTGGCGCCCCTACCGGTCCACCGGGGTAGGTCTGGTATCCCTACCTGACCCCCCGGGGTGGTACCGGTACCCCTGCTGGTGCTCCGGCATAGAGCAGGCCTCCCTACTGGCACTCGGGGTTAGGCCTGGTATGCCTACCTGATCCTCGGGTGTAGTACCACTACCCCCACTGTTACTCCCGGGTAGTACCGGTACCCCTGCGGGCGCTCCGGGGTGGGCCTGGTATCCCTGCCCGACCCCCCGGGGTGGTACCGGTACCCCTGCTGGCGCCTCGGGGTGGGCCTGGTACCCCTACCCGATCCTTCGGGGGTAGTACCGGTACCCCTGCCGGCGCTCCGGGGTGGGCCTCTTACCCCTACCCGATCCTTCGTGGGTAGTACCGGTACCCCTACTCGTGCTCCGGGATGGTAGCGGTACCCCTGCTGGCGCTCCGGGGTAGGCATGGCGTCCCTACTGGCGCTCCGGGGTGGGCCTGGTATCCCTACTTGATCCTCGGGGGTAGTACCACTACCCCTAGTGTTAATCCGGGGTGGTACCAGTATCCCTGCCGACGCTCCGGGGTGGGCCTGGTACCTCTACCCGATCCTTCGGGGGTAGTACCGGTACCCCTACCGGCACTCCAGTTTGGTAGCGGTACCCCTGCTGGCGCTCCGGGTTGGGCCTGGTATCCCTGCCCGACCCCCCGGGGTGGTACCGGTACCCCTGCTGGGGCCTCGGGGTGGGCCTGGTACCCCTACCCGATCCTTCAGGGGTAGTACCGGTACCCCTGCCGGCGCTCCGGGGTGGGCCTCTTACCCCTACCCGATCCTTCGGGGGTAGTACTGGTACCCCTACTCGTGCTCCGGGATGGTAGCGGTACCCCTGCTGGCGCTCCGGGGTGGGCCTGGTATCCCTGCCCGACCCTCCGGGGTAGTACCGGTACCCCTACTCGCGCTCTGGGGTGGTAGCGGTACCCCTGCTGGCGCCCCTACCGGTCCACCGGGGTAGGTCTGGTATCCCTACCTGACCCCCCGGGGTGGTATTGGTACCCCTGCTGGCGCTCCGGCGTAGGCCTGGCGTCCCTACTGGCGCTCGGGGGTAGGGCTGTTATCCCCAGCTGATCCTGCGGGGTCGTATCGCTATCCCTGACTGACCCTCCGGGGTGGTAGCGTTACCCCCTGCTGGCGCTCCGGGGTGGGCCTGGTATCCCTACCCGACCCTCCAGGGTAGTACCGGTACCCCTACTCGCGCTCCGGGGTGGTACCGCTACCCCTGCCGGCGCTCCGGGGTGGGCCTGGTATCCCTACCCGACCCCCCGGCGTGGTACCGGTACTCCGGCTGGCGATCTGGCATAGGCCTGGTGTCCCTACTGGCGCTCCGGGGTGGGTCTGGTACCCCTACCTGATCCTCGGGGGTAGTACCAGTCCCCCCACTGTTGCTCCGGGGTACTACCGGTACCCCTGCTGGTGCTCCGGGGTGGGCCTGGTATCCCTACCCGACCCTCCGGGGTAGTACCAGTACACCTACTCGCGCTCTGGGGTGGTAGCAGTACCCCTGCTGGCGCCCCTACCGGCGCTCCGGGGGAGGTCTGGTATCCCTACCTGACCCCCCGGGGTGGTACCGGTACCCCTGCTGGCGCTCCGGCATAGAGCAGGCCTCCCTGCTGGCGCTCGGGGGTAGGCATGGTATCCCTACCTGATCCTCGGGGGTAGTACCGGTACCCCTACCGGCACTCCAGTTTGGTAGCGGTACCCCTGCTGGCGCTCCGGGTTGGGCCTGGTATCCCTACCCGACCCTCCAGGGTAGTACCAGTACCCCTACTCGCGCTCTGGGGTGGTAGCGGTACCCCTGCTGGCGCCCCTACCGGTCCACCGGGTTAGGTCTGGTATCCCTACCTGACCCCCCGGGGTGGTACCGGTACCCCTGCTGGCGCGCCGGCATAGAGCAGGCCTTCCTACTGACGCTCGGGGTTAGGCCTGGTATGCCTACCTGATCCTCGGGTGTAGTACCACTACCCCCATTGTTACTCCCGGGTAGTACCGGTACCCCTGCGGGCGCTCTGGAGTGGGCCTGGTACCCCTACCCGATCCTTCGGGGGTAGTACCGGTACCCCTACTGGCACTCCGGTTTGGTAGCGGTACCCCTGCCGGCACTCCGGGGTGGGCCTGGTACCCCTACCCGATCCTTCGGGGGTAGTACCGGTACCCCTACTGGCACTCCGGTTTGGTAGCGGTACCCCTGCTGGCTCTCCGGCGTAGGCCTGGCGTCCCTACTGGTGCTCCGGGGTGGGCCTGGTACCCCTACCTGATCCTCGGGGGTAGTACCACTACCCCTAGTGTTAATCCGGGGTGGTACCGGTACCCCTGCCGGCGCTCCGGGGTGGGCCTGGTATCCCTACCCGATCCTTCGGGGTAGTACCGGTACCCCTACTCGCGCTCCGGGGTGGTACCGGTACCCCTGCCGGCGCTCCGGGGTGGGCCTGGTATCCCTACCCGATCCTTCTGGGGTAGTACCGGTACCCCTGCTGGCGCTCCGGCATAGAGCAGGCCTCCCTGCTGGCGCTCGGGGTTAGGCCTGGTATGCCTACCTGATCCTCGGGTGTAGTACCACTACCCCCACTGTTACTCCCGGGTAGTACCGGTACCCCTGCGGGCGCTCCAGGGTGGGCCTGGTATCCCTGCCCGACCCCCCGGGGTGGTACCGGTACCCCTGCTGGCGCCTCGGGGTGGGCCTGGTACCCCTACCCGATCCTTCGGGGGTAGTGCCGGTACCCCTGCCGGCGCTCCGGGGTGGGCCTCTTACCCCTACCCGATCCTTCGTGGGTAGTACCGGTACCCCTACTCATGCTCCGGGATGGTAGCGGTACCCCTGCTGGCGCTCCGGGGTAGGCATGGCGTCCCTACTGGCGCTCCGGGGTGGGCCTGGTATCCCTACTTGATCCTCGGGGGTAGTACCACTACCCCTAGTGTTAATCCGGGGTGGTACCAGTATCCCTGCCGACGCTCCGGGGTGGGCCTGGTACCTCTACCCGATCCTTCGGGGGTAGTACCGGTACCCCTACCGGCACTCCAGTTTGGTAGCGGTACCCCTTCTGGCGCTCCGGGTTGGGCCTGGTATCCCTACCCGACCCTCCGGGGTAGTACCAGTACCCCTACTCGCGCTCTGGGGTGGTAGCGGTACCCCTGCTGGCGCCCCTACCGGTCCACCGGGGTAGGTCTGGTATCCCTACCTCACCCCCCGCGGTGGTACCGGTACCCCTGCTGGCGCTCCGGCGTAGGCCTGGCGTCCCTAGTGGCGCTCGGGGGTAGGCCTGGTATCCCCAGCTGATCCTGCGGGGTCGTACCGCTATCCCTGCCTGACCCTCCGGGGTGGTAGCGTTACCCCCTGCCGGCGCTCCGGGGTGGGCCTGGTATCCCTACCCGACCCCCCGGCGTGGTACCGGTACTCCTGCTGGCACTCCGGGGTGGGTCTGGTACCCCTACCTGATCCTCGGGGGTAGTACCAGTCCCCCCACTGTTGCTCCGGGGTACTACCGGTACCCCTGCTGGCGCTCCGGGATGGGCCTGGTATCCCTACCCGACCCTCCGGGGTAGTACCAGTACACCTACTCGCGCTCTGGGGTGGTAGCGGTACCCCTGCTGGCGCCC
The DNA here is from genome assembly GCA_028022735.1 of Gypaetus barbatus. Classification (NCBI taxonomy): domain Eukaryota; kingdom Metazoa; phylum Chordata; class Aves; order Accipitriformes; family Accipitridae; genus Gypaetus; species Gypaetus barbatus. The sequence continues at coordinate 923,930 of JAQMCM010000049.1, read as the reverse complement.
CTACCGGCGCGCCGGGGAAGGTCTGGTATCCCTACCTGACCCCCCGGGGTGGTACCGGTACCCCTGCTGGCGCTCCAGCATAGACCAGGCCTCCCTACTGGCGCTCGGGGTTAGGCCTGGTATGCCTACCTGATCCTCGGGGGTAGTACCGGTACCCCCACTGTTACTCCCGGGTAGTACCGGTACCCCTGCGGGCGCTCCGGGGTGGGCCTCGTATCCCCGCCCGACCCCCCGAGGTGGTACCGGTACCCCTGCCGGCGCTCCGGGGTGGTCCTCTTACCCCTACCCGATCCTTCGGGGGTAGTACCGGTACCCCTACTCGTGCTCCAGGATGGTAGCGGTACCCCTGCAGGCGCTCCGGGGTAGGCCTGGCGTCCCTACCGGCGCGCCGGGGTAGGTCTGGTATCCCTACCTGACCCCCCGGGGTGGTACCGGTACCCCTGCTGGCGCGCCGGCATAGAGAAGGCCTCCCTACTGGCGCTCGGGGGTAGGCCTGGTATCCCTACCTGATCCTCGGGGGTAGTACCGGTACCCCTACCGGCACTCCAGTTTGGTAGCGGTACCCCTGCTGGCGCTCCGGGTTGGGCCTGGTATCCCTACCCGACCCTCCAGGGTAGTACCAGTACCCCTACTCGCGCTCTGGGGTGGTAGCGGTACCCCTGCTGGCGCCCCTACCGGTCCACCAGGTTAGGTCTGGTATCCCTACCTGACCCCCCGGGGTGGTACCGGTACCCCTGCTGGCGCTCCGGCCTAGACCTGGCCTCCCTACTGGCTCTCGAGGGTAGCCCTGGTATGCCTACCTGATCCTCGGGTGTAGTACCACTACCCCAACTGTTACTCCCGGGTAGTACCGGTACCCCCCGCTGGCGCTTCGGGGTGGGCCTGGTATCCCTGCCCGACCCCCCGGGGTGGTACCGGTACTCCTGCTGGCGCCTCGGGGTGGGCCTGGTACCCCTACCCGATACTTCGGGGGTAGTACCGGTACCCCTACCGGCACTACGGTTTGGTACCGGTACCCCTGGCGGTGCTCCGGGGTGGGCCTGGTACCCCTACCTGATCCTCGGGGGTAGTACCACTACCCCTAGTGTTAATCCGGGCTGGTACCGGTACCCCTGCCGGCGCTCCGGGGTGGGCCTGGTATCCCTACCCGACCCTCCGGGGTAGTACCGGTACCCCTACTCGCTCTCTGGGGTGGTATCGGTACCCCTGCTGCCGCCCCTACCGGTCCACCGGGGTAGGTCTGGTATCCCTACCTCACCCCCCGCGGTGGTACCGGTACCCCTGCTGGCGCTCCGGCGTAGGCCTGGCGACCCTACTGGCGCTCGGGGGTAGGCCTGGTATCCCCAGCTGATCCTGCGGGGTCGTACCGCTATCCCTGCCTGACCCTCCGGGGTGGTAGCGTTACCCCCCGCTGGCGCTCCGGGGTGGGCCTGGTACCCCTACCCGATCCTTTGGGGTAGTACCGGTACCCCTACTCGCGCTCCGGGGTGGTACCGGTACCCCTGCCGGCGCTCCAGGGTGGGCCTGGTATCCCTACCCGATCCTTCTGGGGTAGTACCGGTACCCCTACCGGCACTCCGGTTTGGTACCGGTAACCCTACTCTCGCTCCGGGGTGGGCCTGGTACCCCTACCCGATCCTTCGGGGTAGTACTGGTACCCCTACTCGCGCTCCGGGGTGGTAGCGGTACCCCTGCCGGTGCTCCGGGTTGCACGTGGTGTCCCTACCCGACCCCCCGGGCTTGTACCGGTACCCCTGCTGGCGCTCTGGGGTGGTATCGGTACCCCTGCTGGCGCTCCGGGGTGGGCCTGGTATCCCTACCCGACCCTCCGGGGTAGTACCAGTACCCCTACTCGCGCTCTGGGGTGGTAGCGGTACCCCTGCTGCCGCCCCTACCGGTCCACCGGGGTAGGTCTGGTATCCCTACCTGACCCCCCGGGGTGGTACCGGTACCCCTGCTGGTGCTCCGGCATAGAGCAGGCCTCCCTACTGGCACTCGGGGTTAGGCCTGGTATGCCTACCTGATCCTCGGGTGTAGTACCACTACCCCCACTGTTACTCCCGGGTAGTACCGGTACCCCTGCGGGCGCTCCGGGGTGGGCCTGGTATCCCTGCCCGACCCCCCGGGGTGGTACCGGTACCCCTGCTGGCGCCTCGGGGTGGGCCTGGTACCCCTACCCGATCCTTCGGGGGTAGTACCGGTACCCCTGCCGGCGCTCCGGGGTGGGCCTCTTACCCCTACCCGATCCTTCGTGGGTAGTACCGGTACCCCTACTCGTGCTCCGGGATGGTAGCGGTACCCCTGCTGGCGCTCCGGGGTAGGCATGGCGTCCCTACTGGCGCTCCGGGGTGGGCCTGGTATCCCTACTTGATCCTCGGGGGTAGTACCACTACCCCTAGTGTTAATCCGGGGTGGTACCAGTATCCCTGCCGACGCTCCGGGGTGGGCCTGGTACCTCTACCCGATCCTTCGGGGGTAGTACCGGTACCCCTACCGGCACTCCAGTTTGGTAGCGGTACCCCTGCTGGCGCTCCGGGTTGGGCCTGGTATCCCTGCCCGACCCCCCGGGGTGGTACCGGTACCCCTGCTGGGGCCTCGGGGTGGGCCTGGTACCCCTACCCGATCCTTCAGGGGTAGTACCGGTACCCCTGCCGGCGCTCCGGGGTGGGCCTCTTACCCCTACCCGATCCTTCGGGGGTAGTACTGGTACCCCTACTCGTGCTCCGGGATGGTAGCGGTACCCCTGCTGGCGCTCCGGGGTGGGCCTGGTATCCCTGCCCGACCCTCCGGGGTAGTACCGGTACCCCTACTCGCGCTCTGGGGTGGTAGCGGTACCCCTGCTGGCGCCCCTACCGGTCCACCGGGGTAGGTCTGGTATCCCTACCTGACCCCCCGGGGTGGTATTGGTACCCCTGCTGGCGCTCCGGCGTAGGCCTGGCGTCCCTACTGGCGCTCGGGGGTAGGGCTGTTATCCCCAGCTGATCCTGCGGGGTCGTATCGCTATCCCTGACTGACCCTCCGGGGTGGTAGCGTTACCCCCTGCTGGCGCTCCGGGGTGGGCCTGGTATCCCTACCCGACCCTCCAGGGTAGTACCGGTACCCCTACTCGCGCTCCGGGGTGGTACCGCTACCCCTGCCGGCGCTCCGGGGTGGGCCTGGTATCCCTACCCGACCCCCCGGCGTGGTACCGGTACTCCGGCTGGCGATCTGGCATAGGCCTGGTGTCCCTACTGGCGCTCCGGGGTGGGTCTGGTACCCCTACCTGATCCTCGGGGGTAGTACCAGTCCCCCCACTGTTGCTCCGGGGTACTACCGGTACCCCTGCTGGTGCTCCGGGGTGGGCCTGGTATCCCTACCCGACCCTCCGGGGTAGTACCAGTACACCTACTCGCGCTCTGGGGTGGTAGCAGTACCCCTGCTGGCGCCCCTACCGGCGCTCCGGGGGAGGTCTGGTATCCCTACCTGACCCCCCGGGGTGGTACCGGTACCCCTGCTGGCGCTCCGGCATAGAGCAGGCCTCCCTGCTGGCGCTCGGGGGTAGGCATGGTATCCCTACCTGATCCTCGGGGGTAGTACCGGTACCCCTACCGGCACTCCAGTTTGGTAGCGGTACCCCTGCTGGCGCTCCGGGTTGGGCCTGGTATCCCTACCCGACCCTCCAGGGTAGTACCAGTACCCCTACTCGCGCTCTGGGGTGGTAGCGGTACCCCTGCTGGCGCCCCTACCGGTCCACCGGGTTAGGTCTGGTATCCCTACCTGACCCCCCGGGGTGGTACCGGTACCCCTGCTGGCGCGCCGGCATAGAGCAGGCCTTCCTACTGACGCTCGGGGTTAGGCCTGGTATGCCTACCTGATCCTCGGGTGTAGTACCACTACCCCCATTGTTACTCCCGGGTAGTACCGGTACCCCTGCGGGCGCTCTGGAGTGGGCCTGGTACCCCTACCCGATCCTTCGGGGGTAGTACCGGTACCCCTACTGGCACTCCGGTTTGGTAGCGGTACCCCTGCCGGCACTCCGGGGTGGGCCTGGTACCCCTACCCGATCCTTCGGGGGTAGTACCGGTACCCCTACTGGCACTCCGGTTTGGTAGCGGTACCCCTGCTGGCTCTCCGGCGTAGGCCTGGCGTCCCTACTGGTGCTCCGGGGTGGGCCTGGTACCCCTACCTGATCCTCGGGGGTAGTACCACTACCCCTAGTGTTAATCCGGGGTGGTACCGGTACCCCTGCCGGCGCTCCGGGGTGGGCCTGGTATCCCTACCCGATCCTTCGTGGTAGTACCGGTACCCCTACTCGCGCTCCGGGGTGGTACCGGTACCCCTGCCGGCGCTCCGGGGTGGGCCTGGTATCCCTACCCGATCCTTCTGGGGTAGTACCGGTACCCCTGCTGGCGCTCCGGCATAGAGCAGGCCTCCCTGCTGGCGCTCGGGGTTAGGCCTGGTATGCCTACCTGATCCTCGGGTGTAGTACCACTACCCCCACTGTTACTCCCGGGTAGTACCGGTACCCCTGCGGGCGCTCCAGGGTGGGCCTGGTATCCCTGCCCGACCCCCCGGGGTGGTACCGGTACCCCTGCTGGCGCCTCGGGGTGGGCCTGGTACCCCTACCCGATCCTTCGGGGGTAGTGCCGGTACCCCTGCCGGCGCTCCGGGGTGGGCCTCTTACCCCTACCCGATCCTTCGTGGGTAGTACCGGTACCCCTACTCATGCTCCGGGATGGTAGCGGTACCCCTGCTGGCGCTCCGGGGTAGGCATGGCGTCCCTACTGGCGCTCCGGGGTGGGCCTGGTATCCCTACTTGATCCTCGGGGGTAGTACCACTACCCCTAGTGTTAATCCGGGGTGGTACCAGTATCCCTGCCGACGCTCCGGGGTGGGCCTGGTACCTCTACCCGATCCTTCGGGGGTAGTACCGGTACCCCTACCGGCACTCCAGTTTGGTAGCGGTACCCCTTCTGGCGCTCCGGGTTGGGCCTGGTATCCCTACCCGACCCTCCGGGGTAGTACCAGTACCCCTACTCGCGCTCTGGGGTGGTAGCGGTACCCCTGCTGGCGCCCCTACCGGTCCACCGGGGTAGGTCTGGTATCCCTACCTCACCCCCCGCGGTGGTACCGGTACCCCTGCTGGCGCTCCGGCGTAGGCCTGGCGTCCCTAGTGGCGCTCGGGGGTAGGCCTGGTATCCCCAGCTGATCCTGCGGGGTCGTACCGCTATCCCTGCCTGACCCTCCGGGGTGGTAGCGTTACCCCCTGCCGGCGCTCCGGGGTGGGCCTGGTATCCCTACCCGACCCCCCGGCGTGGTACCGGTACTCCTGCTGGCACTCCGGGGTGGGTCTGGTACCCCTACCTGATCCTCGGGGGTAGTACCAGTCCCCCCACTGTTGCTCCGGGGTACTACCGGTACCCCTGCTGGCGCTCCGGGATGGGCCTGGTATCCCTACCCGACCCTCCGGGGTAGTACCAGTACACCTACTCGCGCTCTGGGGTGGTAGCGGTACCCCTGCTGGCGCCCCTACCGGCGCGCCGGGGAAGGTCTGGTATCCCTACCTGACCCCCCGGGGTGGTACCGGTACCCCTGCTGGCGCTCCAGCATAGACCAGGCCTCCCTACTGGCGCTCGGGGTTAGGCCTGGTATGCCTACCTGATCCTCGGGGGTAGTACCGGTACCCCCACTGTTACTCCCGGGTAGTACCGGTACCCCTGCGGGCGCTCCGGGGTGGGCCTCGTATCCCCGCCCGACCCCCCGAGGTGGTACCGGTACCCCTGCCGGCGCTCCGGGGTGGTCCTCTTACCCCTACCCGATCCTTCGGGGGTAGTACCGGTACCCCTACTCGTGCTCCAGGATGGTAGCGGTACCCCTGCAGGCGCTCCGGGGTAGGCCTGGCGTCCCTACCGGCGCGCCGGGGTAGGTCTGGTATCCCTACCTGACCCCCCGGGGTGGTACCGGTACCCCTGCTGGCGCGCCGGCATAGAGAAGGCCTCCCTACTGGCGCTCGGGGGTAGGCCTGGTATCCCTACCTGATCCTCGGGGGTAGTACCGGTACCCCTACCGGCACTCCAGTTTGGTAGCGGTACCCCTGCTGGCGCTCCGGGTTGGGCCTGGTATCCCTACCCGACCCTCCAGGGTAGTACCAGTACCCCTACTCGCGCTCTGGGGTGGTAGCGGTACCCCTGCTGGCGCCCCTACCGGTCCACCAGGTTAGGTCTGGTATCCCTACCTGACCCCCCGGGGTGGTACCGGTACCCCTGCTGGCGCTCCGGCCTAGACCTGGCCTCCCTACTGGCTCTCGAGGGTAGCCCTGGTATGCCTACCTGATCCTCGGGTGTAGTACCACTACCCCAACTGTTACTCCCGGGTAGTACCGGTACCCCCCGCTGGCGCTTCGGGGTGGGCCTGGTATCCCTGCCCGACCCCCCGGGGTGGTACCGGTACTCCTGCTGGCGCCTCGGGGTGGGCCTGGTACCCCTACCCGATACTTCGGGGGTAGTACCGGTACCCCTACCGGCACTACGGTTTGGTACCGGTACCCCTGGCGGTGCTCCGGGGTGGGCCTGGTACCCCTACCTGATCCTCGGGGGTAGTACCACTACCCCTAGTGTTAATCCGGGCTGGTACCGGTACCCCTGCCGGCGCTCCGGGGTGGGCCTGGTATCCCTACCCGACCCTCCGGGGTAGTACCGGTACCCCTACTCGCTCTCTGGGGTGGTATCGGTACCCCTGCTGCCGCCCCTACCGGTCCACCGGGGTAGGTCTGGTATCCCTACCTCACCCCCCGCGGTGGTACCGGTACCCCTGCTGGCGCTCCGGCGTAGGCCTGGCGACCCTACTGGCGCTCGGGGGTAGGCCTGGTATCCCCAGCTGATCCTGCGGGGTCGTACCGCTATCCCTGCCTGACCCTCCGGGGTGGTAGCGTTACCCCCCGCTGGCGCTCCGGGGTGGGCCTGGTACCCCTACCCGATCCTTTGGGGTAGTACCGGTACCCCTACTCGCGCTCCGGGGTGGTACCGGTACCCCTGCCGGCGCTCCAGGGTGGGCCTGGTATCCCTACCCGATCCTTCTGGGGTAGTACCGGTACCCCTACCGGCACTCCGGTTTGGTACCGGTAACCCTACTCTCGCTCCGGGGTGGGCCTGGTACCCCTACCCGATCCTTCGGGGTAGTACTGGTACCCCTACTCGCGCTCCGGGGTGGTAGCGGTACCCCTGCCGGTGCTCCGGGTTGCACGTGGTGTCCCTACCCGACCCCCCGGGCTTGTACCGGTACCCCTGCTGGCGCTCTGGGGTGGTATCGGTACCCCTGCTGGCGCTCCGGGGTGGGCCTGGTATCCCTACCCGACCCTCCGGGGTAGTACCAGTACCCCTACTCGCGCTCTGGGGTGGTAGCGGTACCCCTGCTGCCGCCCCTACCGGTCCACCGGGGTAGGTCTGGTATCCCTACCTGACCCCCCGGGGTGGTACCGGTACCCCTGCTGGTGCTCCGGCATAGAGCAGGCCTCCCTACTGGCACTCGGGGTTAGGCCTGGTATGCCTACCTGATCCTCGGGTGTAGTACCACTACCCCCACTGTTACTCCCGGGTAGTACCGGTACCCTGCGGGCGCTCCAGGGTGGGCCTGGCGTCCCTACTGGCGCTCGGGGGTAGGCCTGGTATCCCCAGCTGATCCTGCGGGGTCGTACCGCTATCCCTGCCTGACCCTCCGGGGTGGTAGCGTTACCCCCTGCCGGCGCTCCGGGGTTGGCCTGGTATCCCTACCCGACCCCCCGGCGTGGTACCGGTACTCCTGCTGACGCTCCGGGGTGGGTCTGGTACCCCTACCTGATCCTCGGGCGTAGTACCAGTCCCCCCACTGTTGCTCCGGGGTACTACCGGTACCCCTGCTGGCGCTCCGGGGTGGGCCTGGTATCCCTACCCGACCCTCCGGAGTAGTACCAGTACACCTACTCGCGCTCTGGGGTGGTAGCGGTACCCCTGCTGGCGCCCCTACCGGCGCGCCCGGGGAGGTCTGGTATCCCTACCTGACCCCCCGGGGTGGTACCGGTACCCCTGCTGGCGCTCCAGCATAGACCAGGCCTCCCTACTGGCGCTCGGGGTTAGGCCTGGTATGCCTACCTGATCCTCGGGGGTAGTACCACTACCCCCACTGTTACTCCCGGGTAGTACCGGTACCCCTGCGGGCGCTCCGGGGTGGGCCTCGTATCCCCGCCCGACCCCCCGAGGTGGTACCGGTACCCCTGCCGGCGCTCCGGGGTGGTCCTCTTACCCCTACCCGATCCTTCGGGGGTAGTACCGGTACCCCTACTCGTGCTCCAGGATGGTAGCGGTACCCCTGCAGGCGCTCCGGGGTAGGCCTGGCGTCCCTACCGGCGCGCCGGGGTAGGTCTGGTATCCCTACCTGACCCCCCGGGGTGGTACCGGTACCCCTGCTGGCGCTCCGGCATAGAGCAGGCCTCCCTGCTGGCGCTCGGGGGTAGGCATGGTATCCCTACCTGATCCTCGGGGGTAGTACCGGTACCCCTACCGGCACTCCAGTTTGGTAGCGGTACCCCTGCTGGCGCTCCGGGTTGGGCCTGGTATCCCTACCCGACCCTCCAGGGTAGTACCAGTACCCCTACTCGCGCTCTGGGGTGGTAGCGGTACCCCTGCTGGCGCCCCTACCGGTCCACCGGGTTAGGTCTGGTATCCCTACCTGACCCCCCGGGGTGGTACCGGTACCCCTGCTGGCGCGCCGGCATAGAGCAGGCCTCCCTACTGGCGCTCGCGGTTAGGCCTGGTATGCCTACCTGATCCTCGGGTGTAGTACCACTACCCCCATTGTTACTCCCGGGTAGTACCGGTACCCATGCGGGCACTCTGGAGTGGGCCTGGTACCCCTACCCGATCCTTCGGGGGTAGTACCCGTACCCCTACTGGCACTCCGGTTTGGTAGCGGTACCCCTGCCGGCACTCCGGGGTGGGCCTGGTACCCCTACCCGATCCTTCGGGGGTAGTACCGGTACCCCTACTGGCACTCCGGTTTGGTAGCGGTACCCCTGCTGGCTCTCCGGCATAGGCCTGGCGTCCCTACTGGTGCTCCGGGGTGGGCCTGGTACCCCTACCTGATCCTCGGGGGTAGTACCACTACCCCTAGTGTTAATCCGGGGTGGTACCGGTACCCCTGCCGGCGCTCCGGGGTGGGCCTGGTATCCCTACCCGACCCTCCGGGGTAGTACCGGTACCCCCACTTGCGCTCTGGGGTGGTATCGGTACCCCTGCTGCCGCCCCTACCGGTCCACCGGGGTAGGTCTGGTATCCCTACCTCACCCCCCGCGGTGGTACCGGTACCCCTGCTGGCGCTCCGGCGTAGGCCTGGCGTCCCTACTGGCGCTCGGGGGTAGGCCTGGTATCCCCAGCTGATCCTGCGGGGTCGTACCGCTATCCCTGCCTGACCCTCCGGGGTGGTAGCGTTACCCCCCGCTGGCGCTCCGGGGTGGGCCTGGTACCCCTACCCGATCCTTCGGGGTAGTACCGGTACCCCTACCGGCACTCCGGTTTGGTACCGGTAACCCTACTCTCGCTCCGGGGTGGGCCTGGTACCCCTACCCGATCCTTCGGGGTAGTACTGGTACCCCTACTCGCGCCCCGGGGTGGTAGCGGTACCCCTGCCGGTGCTCCGGGTTGCACGTGGTGTCCCTACCCGACCCCCCGGGCTTGTACCGGTACCCCTGCTGGCGCTCTGGGGTGGTATCGGTACCCCTGCTGGCGCTCGGTGTGGGCCTGGTATCCCTACCCGACCCTCCGGGGTAGTACCAGTACCCCTACACGCGCTCTGGGGTGGTAGCGGTACCCCTGCTGCCGCCCCTACCGGTCCACCGGGGTAGGTCTGGTATCCCTACCTGACCCCCCGGGGTGGTACCGGTACCCCTGCTGGTGCTCCGGCATAGAGCAGGCCTCCCTACTGGCACTCGGGGTTAGGCCTGGTATGCCTACCTGATCCTCGGGTGTAGTACCACTACCCCCACTGTTACTCCCGGGTAGTACCGGTACCCCTGCGGGCGCTCCAGGGTGGGCCTGGTATCCCTGCCCGACCCCCCGGGGTGGTACCGGTACCCCTGCTGGCGCATCGGGGTGGGCCTGGTACCCCTACCCGATCCTTCGGGGGTAGTACCGGTACCCCTGCCAGCGCTCCGGGGTGGGCCTCTTACCCCTACCCGATCCTTCGTGGGTAGTACCGGTACCCCTACTCGTGCTCCGGGATGGTAGCGGTACCCCTGCTGGCACTCCGGGGTAGGCATGGCGTCCCTACTGGCGCTCCGGGGTGGGCCTGGTATCCCTACTTGATCCTCGGGGGTAGTACCACTACCCCTAGTGTTAATCCGGGGTGGTACCAGTATCCCTGCCGACGCTCCGGGGTGGGCCTGGTACCTCTACCCGATCCTTCGGGGGTAGTACCGGTACCCCTACCGGCACTCCAGTTTGGTAGCGGTACCCCTGCTGGCACTCCGGGTTGGGCCTGGTATCCCTACCCGACCCTCCGGGGTAGTACCAGTACCCCTACTCGCGCTCTGGGGTGGTAGCGGTACCCCTGCTGGCGCCCCTACCGGTCCACCGGGGTAGGTCTGGTATCCCTACCTCACCCCCCGCGGTGGTACCGGTACCCCTGCTGGCGCTCCGGCGTAGGCCTGGCGTCCCTACTGGCGCTCGGGGGTAGGCCTGGTATCCCCAGCTGATCCTGCGGGGTCGTACCGCTATCCCTGCCTGACCCTCCGGGGTGGTAGCGTTACCCCCTGCCGGCGCTCCGGGGTGGGCCTGGTATCCCTACCCGACCCCCCGGGGTGGTACCGGTACTCCTGCTGGCACTCCGGGGTGGGTCTGGTACCCCTACCTGATCCTCGGGGGTAGTACCAGTCCCCCCACTGTTGCTCCGGGGTACTACCGGTACTCCTGCTGGCGCCTCGGGGTGGGCCTGGTACCCCTACCCGATCCTTCGGGGTAGTACCGGTACCCCTACCGGCACTCCGGTTGGTACCGGTACCCCTGGTGGCGCTCCGGGGTGGGCCTGGTACCCCTACCTGATCCTCGGGGGTAGTACCACTACCCCTAGTGTTAATCCGGGGTGGTACCGGTACCCCTGCCGGCGCTCCGGGGTGGGCCTGGTATCCCTACCCGACCCTCCGGGGTAGTACCGGTACCCCTACCGGCACTCCGGTTTGGTACCGGTAACCCTACTCTCGCTCCGGGGTGGGCCTGGTACCCCTACCCGATCCTTCGGGGTAGTACTGGTACCCCTACTCGCGCTCCGGGGTGGTAGCGGTACCCCTGCCGGTGCTCCGGGTTGCACGTGGTGTCCCTACCCGACCCCCCGGGCTTGTACCGGTACCCCTGCTGGCGCTCTGGGGTGGTATCGGTACCCCTGCTGGCGCTCCGGGGTGGGCCTGGTATCCCTACCCGACCCTCCGGGGTAGTACCGGTACCCCTACTCGCGCTCTGGGGTGGTAGCGGTACCCCTGCTGCCGCCCCTACCGGTCCACCGGGGTAGGTCTGGTATCCCTACCTCACCCCCCGCGGTGGTACCGGTACCCCTGCTGGCGCTCCGGCGTAGGCCTGGCGTCCCTACTGGCGCTCGGGGGTAGGCCTGGTATCCCCAGCTGATCCTGCGGGGTCGTACCGCTATCCCTGCCTGACCCTCCGGGGTGGTAGCGTTACCCCCTGCCGGCGCTCCGGGGTGGGCCTGGTATCCCTACCCGACCCCCCGGGGTGGTACCGGTACTCCTGCTGGCACTCCGGGGTGGGTCTGGTACCCCTACCTGATCCTCGGGGGTAGTACCAGTCCCCCCACTGTTGCTCCGGGGTACTACCGGTACCCCTGCTGGCGCTCCGGGGTGGGCCTGGTATCCCTACCCGACCCTCCGGGGTAGTACCAGTACACCTACTCGCGCTCTGGGGTGGCAGCGGTACCCCTGCTGGCGCCCCTACCGGCGCGCCGGGGGAGGTCTGGTATCCCTACCTGACCCCCCGGGGTGGTACCGGTACCCCTGCTGGCGCTCCAGCATAGACCAGGCCTCCCTACTGGCGCTCGGGGTTAGGCCTGGTATGCCTACCTGATCCTCGGGGGTAGTACCGGTACCCCCACTGTTACTCCCGGGTAGTACCGGTACCCCTGCCGGCGCTCCGGGGTGGTCCTCTTACCCCTACCCGATCCTTCGGGGGTAGTACCGGTACCCCTACTCGTGCTCCAGGATGGTAGCGGTACCCCTGCAGGCGCTCCGGGGTAGGCCTGGCGTCCCTACCGGCGCGCCGGGGTAGGTCTGGTATCCCTACCTGACCCCCCGGGGTGGTACCGGTACCCCTGCTGGCGCTCCGGCATAGAGAAGGCCTCCCTACTGGCGCTCGGGGGTAGGCCTGGTATCCCTACCTGATCCTCGGGGGTAGTACCGGTACCCCTACCGGCACTCCAGTTTGGTAGCGGTACCCCTGCTGGCGCTCCGGGTTGGGCCTGGTATCCCTACCCGACCCTCCAGGGTAGTACCAGTACCCCTACTCGCGCTCTGGGGTGGTAGCGGTACCCCTGCTGGCGCCCCTACCGGTCCACCGGGTTAGGTCTGGTATCCCTACCTGACCCCCCGGGGTGGTACCGGTACCCCTGCTGGCGCGCCGGCATAGAGCAGGCCTCCCTACTGGCGCTCGCGGTTAGGCCTGGTATGCCTACCTGATCCTCGGGTGTAGTACCACTACCCCCATTGTTACTCCCGGGTAGTACCGGTACCCATGCGGGCACTCTGGAGTGGGCCTGGTACCCCTACCCGATCCTTCGGGGGTAGTACCCGTACCCCTACTGGCACTCCGGTTTGGTAGCGGTACCCCTGCCGGCACTCCGGGGTGGGCCTGGTACCCCTACCCGATCCTTCGGGGGTAGTACCGGTACCCCTACTGGCACTCCGGTTTGGTAGCGGTACCCCTGCTGGCTCTCCGGCATAGGCCTGGCGTCCCTACTGGTGCTCCGGGGTGGGCCTGGTACCCCTACCTGATCCTCGGGGGTAGTACCACTACCCCTAGTGTTAATCCGGGGTGGTACCGGTACACCTGCCGGCGCTCCGGGGTGGGCCTGGTATCCCTACCCGACCCTCCGGGGTAGTACCGGTACCCCCACTTGCGCTCTGGGGTGGTATCGGTACCCCTGCTGCCGCCCCTACCGGTCCACCGGGGTAGGTCTGGTATCCCTACCTCACCCCCCGCGGTGGTACCGGTACCCCTGCTGGCGCTCCGGCGTAGGCCTGGCGTCCCTACTGGCGCTCGGGGGTAGGCCTGGTATCCCCAGCTGATCCTGCGGGGTCGTACCGCTATCCCTGCCTGACCCTCCGGGGTGGTAGCGTTACCCCCCGCTGGCGCTCCGGGGTGGGCCTGGTACCCCTACCCGATCCTTCGGGGTAGTACCGGTACCCCTACCGGCACTCCGGTTTGGTACCGGTAACCCTACTCTCGCTCCGGGGTGGGCCTGGTACCCCTACCCGATCCTTCGGGGTAGTACTGGTACCCCTACTCGCGCCCCGGGGTGGTAGCGGTACCCCTGCCGGTGCTCCGGGTTGCACGTGGTGTCCCTACCCGACCCCCCGGGCTTGTACCGGTACCCCTGCTGGCGCTCTGGGGTGGTATCGGTACCCCTGCTGGCGCTCGGTGTGGGCCTGGTATCCCTACCCGACCCTCCGGGGTAGTACCAGTACCCCTACACGCGCTCTGGGGTGGTAGCGGTACCCCTGCTGCCGCCCCTACCGGTCCACCGGGGTAGGTCTGGTATCCCTACCTGACCCCCCGGGGTGGTACCGGTACCCCTGCTGGTGCTCCGGCATAGAGCAGGCCTCCCTACTGGCACTCGGGGTTAGGCCTGGTATGCCTACCTGATCCTCGGGTGTAGTACCACTACCCCCACTGTTACTCCCGGGTAGTACCGGTACCCCTGCGGGCGCTCCAGGGTGGGCCTGGTATCCCTGCCCGACCCCCCGGGGTGGTACCGGTACCCCTGCTGGCGCATCGGGGTGGGCCTGGTACCCCTACCCGATCCTTCGGGGGTAGTACCGGTACCCCTGCCGGCGCTCCGGGGTGGGCCTCTTACCCCTACCCGATCCTTCGTGGGTAGTACCGGTACCCCTACTCGTGCTCCGGGATGGTAGCGGTACCCCTGCTGGCACTCCGGGGTAGGCATGGCGTCCCTACTGGCGCTCCGGGGTGGGCCTGGTATCCCTACTTGATCCTCGGGGGTAGTACCACTACCCCTAGTGTTAATCCGGGGTGGTACCAGTATCCCTGCCGACGCTCCGGGGTGGGCCTGGTACCTCTACCCGATCCTTCGGGGGTAGTACCGGTACCCCTACCGGCACTCCAGTTTGGTAGCGGTACCCCTGCTGGCACTCCGGGTTGGGCCTGGTATCCCTACCCGACCCTCCAGGGTAGTACCAGTACCCCTACTCGCGCTCTGGGGTGGTAGCGGTAACCCTGCTGGCGCCCCTACTGGTCCACCGGGTTAGGTCTGGTATCCCTACCTGACCCCCCAGGGTGGTACCGGTACCCCTGCTGGCGCGCCGGCATAGAGCAGGCCTCCCTACTGGCGCTCGGGGTTAGGCCTGGTATGCCTACCTGATCCTCGGGTGTAGTACCACTACCCCCATTGTTACTCCCGGGTAGTACCGGTACCCCTGCGGGCGCTCTGGGGTGGGCCTGGTATCCCTGCCCGACCCCCCGGGGTGGTAACGGTACCCCTGCTGGGGCCTCGGGGTGGGCCTGGTACCCCTACCCGATCCTTCAGGGGTAGTACCGGTACCCCTGCCGGCGCTCCGGGGTGGGCCTCTTACCCCTACCCGATCCTTCGGGGGTAGTACTGGTACCCCTACTCGTGCTCCGGGATGGTAGCGGTACCCCTGCTGGCGCCCCTACCGGTCCACCGGGGTAGGTCTGGTATCCCTACCCGACCCTCCGGGGTAGTACCGGTACCCCTACTCGCGCTCTGGGGTGGTAGCGGTACCCCTGCTGGCGCCCCTACCGGTCCACCGGGGTAGGTCTGGTATCCCTACCTGACCCCCCGCGGTGGTATTGGTACCCCTGCTGGCGCTCCGGAGTAGGCCTGGCGTCCCTACTGGCGCTCGGGGGTAGGCCTGTTATCCCCAGCTGATCCTGCGGGGTCGTATCGCTATCCCTGACTGACCCTCCGGGGTGGTAGCGTTACCCCCTGCTGGCGCTCCGGGGTGGGCCTGGTATCCCTACCCGACCCTCCAGGGTAGTACCGGTACCCCTACTCGCGCTCCGGGGTGGTACCGCTACCCCTGCCGGCGCTCCGGGGTGGGCCTGGTATCCCTACCCGACCCCCCGGCGTGGTACCGGTACTCCGGCTGGCGATCTGGCATAGGCCTGGTGTCCCTACTGGCGCTCCGGGGTGGGTCTGGTACCCCTACCTGATCCTCGGGGGTAGTACCAGTCCCCCCACTGTTGCTCCGGGGTACTACCGGTACCCCTGCTGGTGCTCCGGGGTGGGCCTGGTATCCCTACCCGACCCTCCGGGGTAGTACCAGTACACCTACTCGCGCTCTGGGGTGGTAGCGGTACCCCTGCTGGCGCCCCTACCGGCACGCCGGGGGAGGTCTGGTATCCCTACCTGACCCCCCGGGGTGGTTCCGGTACCCCTGCTGGCGCTCCAGCATAGACCAGGCCTCCCTACTGGCTCTCTGGGGTAGGCCTGGTATGCCTACCTGATCCTCGGGGGTAGTACCGGTACCCCCACTGTTACGCCCGGGTAGTACCGGTACCCCTGCGGGCGCTCCGGGGTGGGCCTCGTATCCCCGCCCGACCCCCCGAGGTGGTACCGGTACCCCTGCCGGCGCTCCGGGGTGGTCCTCTTACCCCTACCCGATCCTTCGGGGGTAGTACCGGTACCCCTACTTGTGCTCCAGGATGGTAGCGGTACCCCTGCAGGCGCTCCGGGGTAGGCCTGGCGTCCCTACCGGCGCGCCGGGGTAGGTCTGGTATCCCTACCTGACCCCCCGGGGTGGTACCGGTACCCCTGCTGGCGCTCCGGCATAGAGAAGGCCTCCGTACTGGCGCTCGGGGGTAGGCCTGGTATCCCTACCTGATCCTCGGGGGTAGTACCGGTACCCCTACCGGCACTCCAGTTTGGTAGCGGTACCCCTGCTGGCGCTCCAGGTTGGGCCTGGTATCCCTACCCGACCCTCCAGGGTAGTACCAGTACCCCTACTCGCGCTCTGGGGTGGTAGCGGTAACCCTGCTGGCGCCCCTACTGGTCCACCGGGTTAGGTCTGGTATCCCTACCTGACCCCCCAGGGTGGTACCGGTACCCCTGCTGGCGCGCCGGCATAGAGCAGGCCTCCCTACTGGCGCTCGGGGTTAGGCCTGGTATGCCTACCTGATCCTCGGGTGTAGTACCACTACCCCCATTGTTACTCCCGGGTAGTACCGGTACCCCTGCGGGCGCTCTGGGGTGGGCCTGGTATCCCTGCCCGACCCCCCGGGGTGGTAACGGTACCCCTGCTGGGGCCTCGGGGTGGGCCTGGTACCCCTACCCGATCCTTCAGGGGTAGTACCGGTACCCCTGCCGGCGCTCCGGGGTGGGCCTCTTACCCCTACCCGATCCTTCGGGGGTAGTACTGGTACCCCTACTCGTGCTCCGGGATGGTAGCGGTACCCCTGCTGGCGCCCCTACCGGTCCACCGGGGTAGGTCTGGTATCCCTACCCGACCCTCCGGGGTAGTACCGGTACCCCTACTCGCGCTCTGGGGTGGTAGCGGTACCCCTGCTGGCGCCCCTACCGGTCCACCGGGGTAGGTCTGGTATCCCTACCTGACCCCCCGCGGTGGTACCAGTACCCCTGCTGGCGCTCCGGAGTAGGCCTGGCGTCCCTACTGGCGCTCGGGGGTAGGCCTGTTATCCCCAGCTGATCCTGCGGGGTCGTATCGCTATCCCTGACTGACCCTCCGGGGTGGTAGCGTTACCCCCTGCTGGCGCTCCGGGGTGGGCCTGGTATCCCTACCCGACCCTCCAGGGTAGTACCGGTACCCCTACTCGCGCTCCGGGGTGGTACCGCTACCCCTGCCGGCGCTCCGGGGTGGGCCTGGTATCCCTACCCGACCCCCCGGCGTGGTACCGGTACTCCGGCTGGCGATCTGGCATAGGCCTGGTGTCCCTACTGGCGCTCCGGGGTGGGTCTGGTACCCCTACCTGATCCTCGGGGGTAGTACCAGTCCCCCCACTGTTGCTCCGGGGTACTACCGGTACCCCTGCTGGTGCTCCGGGGTGGGCCTGGTATCCCTACCCGACCCTCCGGGGTAGTACCAGTACACCTACTCGCGCTCTGGGGTGGTAGCGGTACCCCTGCTGGCGCCCCTACCGGCACGCCGGGGGAGGTCTGGTATCCCTACCTGACCCCCCGGGGTGGTTCCGGTACCCCTGCTGGCGCTCCAGCATAGACCAGGCCTCCCTACTGGCTCTCTGGGGTAGGCCTGGTATGCCTACCTGATCCTCGGGGGTAGTACCGGTACCCCCACTGTTACGCCCGGGTAGTACCGGTACCCCTGCGGGCGCTCCGGGGTGGGCCTCGTATCCCCGCCCGACCCCCCGAGGTGGTACCGGTACCCCTGCCGGCGCTCCGGGGTGGTCCTCTTACCCCTACCCGATCCTTCGGGGGTAGTACCGGTACCCCTACTTGTGCTCCAGGATGGTAGCGGTACCCCTGCAGGCGCTCCGGGGTAGGCCTGGCATCCCTACCGGCGCGCCGGGGTAGGTCTGGTATCCCTACCTGACCCCCCGGGGTGGTACCGGTACCCCTGCTGGCGCTCCGGCATAGAGCAGGCCTCCCTGCTGGCGCTCGGGGGTAGGCATGGTATCCCTACCTGATCCTCGGGGGTAGTACCGGTACCCCTACCGGCACTCCGGTTTGGTAGCGGTACCCCTGCTGGCGCTCCGGGTTGGGCCTGGTATCCCTACCCGACCCTCCAGGGTAGTACCAGTACCCCTACTCGCGCCCTGGGGTGGTAGCGGTACCCCTGCTGGCGCCCATACCGGTCCACCGGGTTAGGTCTGGTATCCCTACCTGACCCCCCGGGGTGGTACCGGTACCCCTGCTGGCGCGCCGGCATAGAGCAGGCCTCCCTACTGGCGCTCGGGGTTAGGCCTGGTATGCCTACCTGATCCACGGGTGTAGTACCACTACCCCCATTGTTACTCCCGGGTAGTACCGGTACCCATGCGGGCACTCTGGAGTGGGCCTGGTACCCCTACCCGATCCTTCGGGGGTAGTACCCGTACCCCTACTGGCACTCCGGTTTGGTAGCGGTACCCCTGCCGGCACTCCGGGGTGGGCCTGGTACCCCTACCCGATCCTTCGGGGGTAGTACCGGTACCCCTACTGGCACTCCGGTTTGGTAGCGGTACCCCTGCTGGCTCTCCGGCATAGGCCTGGCGTCCCTACTGGTGCTCCGGGGTGGGCCTGGTACCCCTACCTGATCCTCGGGGGTAGTACCACTACCCCTAGTGTTAATCCGGGGTGGTACCGGTACCCCTGCCGGCGCTCCGGGGTGGGCCTGGTATCCCTACCCGACCCTCCGGGGTAGTACCGGTACCCCCACTTGCGCTCTGGGGTGGTATCGGTACCCCTGCTGCCGCCCCTACCGGTCCACCGGGGTAGGTCTGGTATCCCTACCTCACCCCCCGCGGTGGTACCGGTACCCCTGCTGGCGCTCCGGCGTAGGCCTGGCGTCCCTACTGGCGCTCGGGGGTAGGCCTGGTATCCCCAGCTGATCCTGCGGGGTCGTACCGCTATCCCTGCCTGACCCTCCGGGGTGGTAGCGTTACCCCCCGCTGGCGCTCCGGGGTGGGCCTGGTACCCCTACCCGATCCTTCGGGGTAGTACCGGTACCCCTACCGGCACTCCGGTTTGGTACCGGTAACCCTACTCTCGCTCCGGGGTGGGCCTGGTACCCCTACCCGATCCTTCGGGGTAGTACTGGTACCCCTACTCGCGCCCCGGGGTGGTAGCGGTACCCCTGCCGGTGCTCCGGGTTGCACGTGGTGTCCCTACCCGACCCCCCGGGCTTGTACCGGTACCCCTGCTGGCGCTCTGGGGTGGTATCGGTACCCCTGCTGGCGCTCGGTGTGGGCCTGGTATCCCTACCCGACCCTCCGGGGTAGTACCAGTACCCCTACACGCGCTCTGGGGTGGTAGCGGTACCCCTGCTGCCGCCCCTACCGGTCCACCGGGGTAGGTCTGGTATCCCTACCTGACCCCCCGGGGTGGTACCGGTACCCCTGCTGGTGCTCCGGCATAGAGCAGGCCTCCCTACTGGCACTCGGGGTTAGGCCTGGTATGCCTACCTGATCCTCGGGTGTAGTACCACTACCCCCACTGTTACTCCCGGGTAGTACCGGTACCCCTGCGGGCGCTCCAGGGTGGGCCTGGTATCCCTGCCCGACCCCCCGGGGTGGTACCGGTACCCCTGCTGGCGCATCGGGGTGGGCCTGGTACCCCTACCCGATCCTTCGGGGGTAGTACCGGTACCCCTGCCGGCGCTCCGGGGTGGGCCTCTTACCCCTACCCGATCCTTCGTGGGTAGTACCGGTACCCCTACTCGTGCTCCGGGATGGTAGCGGTACCCCTGCTGGCACTCCGGGGTAGGCATGGCGTCCCTACTGGCGCTCCGGGGTGGGCCTGGTATCCCTACTTGATCCTCGGGGGTAGTACCACTACCCCTAGTGTTAATCCGGGGTGGTACCAGTATCCCTGCCGACGCTCCGGGGTGGGCCTGGTACCTCTACCCGATCCTTCGGGGGTAGTACCGGTACCCCTACCGGCACTCCAGTTTGGTAGCGGTACCCCTGCTGGCACTCCGGGTTGGGCCTGGTATCCCTACCCGACCCTCCAGGGTAGTACCAGTACCCCTACTCGCGCTCTGGGGTGGTAGCGGTAACCCTGCTGGCGCCCCTACTGGTCCACCGGGTTAGGTCTGGTATCCCTACCTGACCCCCCAGGGTGGTACCGGTACCCCTGCTGGCGCGCCGGCATAGAGCAGGCCTCCCTACTGGCGCTCGGGGTTAGGCCTGGTATGCCTACCTGATCCTCGGGTGTAGTACCACTACCCCCATTGTTACTCCCGGGTAGTACCGGTACCCCTGCGGGCGCTCTGGGGTGGGCCTGGTATCCCTGCCCGACCCCCCGGGGTGGTAACGGTACCCCTGCTGGGGCCTCGGGGTGGGCCTGGTACCCCTACCCGATCCTTCAGGGGTAGTACCGGTACCCCTGCCGGCGCTCCGGGGTGGGCCTCTTACCCCTACCCGATCCTTCGGGGGTAGTACTGGTACCCCTACTCGTGCTCCGGGATGGTAGCGGTACCCCTGCTGGCGCCCCTACCGGTCCACCGGGGTAGGTCTGGTATCCCTACCCGACCCTCCGGGGTAGTACCGGTACCCCTACTCGCGCTCTGGGGTGGTAGCGGTACCCCTGCTGGCGCCCCTACCGGTCCACCGGGGTAGGTCTGGTATCCCTACCTGACCCCCCGCGGTGGTATTGGTACCCCTGCTGGCGCTCCGGAGTAGGCCTGGCGTCCCTACTGGCGCTCGGGGGTAGGCCTGTTATCCCCAGCTGATCCTGCGGGGTCGTATCGCTATCCCTGACTGACCCTCCGGGGTGGTAGCGTTACCCCCTGCTGGCGCTCCGGGGTGGGCCTGGTATCCCTACCCGACCCTCCAGGGTAGTACCGGTACCCCTACTCGCGCTCCGGGGTGGTACCGCTACCCCTGCCGGCGCTCCGGGGTGGGCCTGGTATCCCTACCCGACCCCCCGGCGTGGTACCGGTACTCCGGCTGGCGATCTGGCATAGGCCTGGTGTCCCTACTGGCGCTCCGGGGTGGGTCTGGTACCCCTACCTGATCCTCGGGGGTAGTACCAGTCCCCCCACTGTTGCTCCGGGGTACTACCGGTACCCCTGCTGGTGCTCCGGGGTGGGCCTGGTATCCCTACCCGACCCTCCGGGGTAGTACCAGTACACCTACTCGCGCTCTGGGGTGGTAGCGGTACCCCTGCTGGCGCCCCTACCGGCACGCCGGGGGAGGTCTGGTATCCCTACCTGACCCCCCGGGGTGGTTCCGGTACCCCTGCTGGCGCTCCAGCATAGACCAGGCCTCCCTACTGGCTCTCTGGGGTAGGCCTGGTATGCCTACCTGATCCTCGGGGGTAGTACCGGTACCCCCACTGTTACGCCCGGGTAGTACCGGTACCCCTGCGGGCGCTCCGGGGTGGGCCTCGTATCCCCGCCCGACCCCCCGAGGTGGTACCGGTACCCCTGCCGGCGCTCCGGGGTGGTCCTCTTACCCCTACCCGATCCTTCGGGGGTAGTACCGGTACCCCTACTTGTGCTCCAGGATGGTAGCGGTACCCCTGCAGGCGCTCCGGGGTAGGCCTGGCGTCCCTACCGGCGCGCCGGGGTAGGTCTGGTATCCCTACCTGACCCCCCGGGGTGGTACCGGTACCCCTGCTGGCGCTCCGGCATAGAGAAGGCCTCCG
The DNA here is from genome assembly GCA_028022735.1 of Gypaetus barbatus. Taxonomy (NCBI): domain Eukaryota; kingdom Metazoa; phylum Chordata; class Aves; order Accipitriformes; family Accipitridae; genus Gypaetus; species Gypaetus barbatus. Next base: position 902,402 of record JAQMCM010000049.1, on the reverse strand, counting down.
TACTGGCGCTCGGGGGTAGGCCTGGTATCCCTACCTGATCCTCGGGGGTAGTACCGGTACCCCTACCGGCACTCCAGTTTGGTAGCGGTACCCCTGCTGGCGCTCCAGGTTGGGCCTGGTATCCCTACCCGACCCTCCAGGGTAGTACCAGTACCCCTACTCGCGCTCTGGGGTGGTAGCGGTAACCCTGCTGGCGCCCCTACTGGTCCACCGGGTTAGGTCTGGTATCCCTACCTGACCCCCCAGGGTGGTACCGGTACCCCTGCTGGCGCGCCGGCATAGAGCAGGCCTCCCTACTGGCGCTCGGGGTTAGGCCTGGTATGCCTACCTGATCCTCGGGTGTAGTACCACTACCCCCATTGTTACTCCCGGGTAGTACCGGTACCCCTGCGGGCGCTCTGGGGTGGGCCTGGTATCCCTGCCCGACCCCCCGGGGTGGTAACGGTACCCCTGCTGGGGCCTCGGGGTGGGCCTGGTACCCCTACCCGATCCTTCAGGGGTAGTACCGGTACCCCTGCCGGCGCTCCGGGGTGGGCCTCTTACCCCTACCCGATCCTTCGGGGGTAGTACTGGTACCCCTACTCGTGCTCCGGGATGGTAGCGGTACCCCTGCTGGCGCCCCTACCGGTCCACCGGGGTAGGTCTGGTATCCCTACCCGACCCTCCGGGGTAGTACCGGTACCCCTACTCGCGCTCTGGGGTGGTAGCGGTACCCCTGCTGGCGCCCCTACCGGTCCACCGGGGTAGGTCTGGTATCCCTACCTGACCCCCCGCGGTGGTACCAGTACCCCTGCTGGCGCTCCGGAGTAGGCCTGGCGTCCCTACTGGCGCTCGGGGGTAGGCCTGTTATCCCCAGCTGATCCTGCGGGGTCGTATCGCTATCCCTGACTGACCCTCCGGGGTGGTAGCGTTACCCCCTGCTGGCGCTCCGGGGTGGGCCTGGTATCCCTACCCGACCCTCCAGGGTAGTACCGGTACCCCTACTCGCGCTCCGGGGTGGTACCGCTACCCCTGCCGGCGCTCCGGGGTGGGCCTGGTATCCCTACCCGACCCCCCGGCGTGGTACCGGTACTCCGGCTGGCGATCTGGCATAGGCCTGGTGTCCCTACTGGCGCTCCGGGGTGGGTCTGGTACCCCTACCTGATCCTCGGGGGTAGTACCAGTCCCCCCACTGTTGCTCCGGGGTACTACCGGTACCCCTGCTGGTGCTCCGGGGTGGGCCTGGTATCCCTACCCGACCCTCCGGGGTAGTACCAGTACACCTACTCGCGCTCTGGGGTGGTAGCGGTACCCCTGCTGGCGCCCCTACCGGCACGCCGGGGGAGGTCTGGTATCCCTACCTGACCCCCCGGGGTGGTTCCGGTACCCCTGCTGGCGCTCCAGCATAGACCAGGCCTCCCTACTGGCTCTCTGGGGTAGGCCTGGTATGCCTACCTGATCCTCGGGGGTAGTACCGGTACCCCCACTGTTACGCCCGGGTAGTACCGGTACCCCTGCGGGCGCTCCGGGGTGGGCCTCGTATCCCCGCCCGACCCCCCGAGGTGGTACCGGTACCCCTGCCGGCGCTCCGGGGTGGTCCTCTTACCCCTACCCGATCCTTCGGGGGTAGTACCGGTACCCCTACTTGTGCTCCAGGATGGTAGCGGTACCCCTGCAGGCGCTCCGGGGTAGGCCTGGCATCCCTACCGGCGCGCCGGGGTAGGTCTGGTATCCCTACCTGACCCCCCGGGGTGGTACCGGTACCCCTGCTGGCGCTCCGGCATAGAGCAGGCCTCCCTGCTGGCGCTCGGGGGTAGGCATGGTATCCCTACCTGATCCTCGGGGGTAGTACCGGTACCCCTACCGGCACTCCGGTTTGGTAGCGGTACCCCTGCTGGCGCTCCGGGTTGGGCCTGGTATCCCTACCCGACCCTCCAGGGTAGTACCAGTACCCCTACTCGCGCCCTGGGGTGGTAGCGGTACCCCTGCTGGCGCCCATACCGGTCCACCGGGTTAGGTCTGGTATCCCTACCTGACCCCCCGGGGTGGTACCGGTACCCCTGCTGGCGCGCCGGCATAGAGCAGGCCTCCCTACTGGCGCTCGGGGTTAGGCCTGGTATGCCTACCTGATCCACGGGTGTAGTACCACTACCCCCATTGTTACTCCCGGGTAGTACCGGTACCCCTGCGGGCGCTCTGGTCTGGGCCTTGTACCCCTACCCGATCCTTCGGGGGTAGTACCGGTACCACTACTGGCACTCCGGTTTGGTAGCGGTACCCCTGCCGGCACTCCGGGGTGGGCCTGGTACCCCTACCCGATCCTTCGGGGGTAGTACCGGTACCCCTACTGGCACTCCGGTTTGGTAGCGGTACCCCTGCTGGCTCTCCGGCGTAGGCCTGGCGTCCCTACTGGTGCTCCGGGGTGGGCCTGGTACCCCTACCTCATCCTCGGGGGTAGTACCACTACCCCTAGTGTTAATCCGGGGTGGTACCGGTACCCCTGCCGGCGCTCCGGGGTGGGCCTGGTATCCCTACCCGACCCTCCGGGGTAGTACCGGTACCCCTACTCGCGCTCTGGGGTGGTATCGGTACCCCTGCTGCCGCCCCTACCGGTCCACCGGGGTAGGTCTGGTATCCCTACCTCACCCCCCGCGGTGGTACCGGTACCCCTGCTGGCGCTCCGGCGTAGGCCTGGCGTCCCTACTGGCGCTCGGAGGTAGGCCTGGTATCCCCAGCTGATCCTGCGGGGTCGTACCGCTATCCCTGCCTGACCCTCCGGGGTGGTAGCGTTACCCCCCGCTGGCGCTCCGGGGTGGGCCTGGTACCCCTACCCGATCCTTCGGGGTAGTACCGGTACCCCTACTCGCGCTCCGGGGTGGTACCGGTACCCCTGCCGGCGCTCCGGGGTGGGCCTGGTATCCCTACCCGATCCTTCTGGGGTAGTACCGGTACCCCTACCGGCACTCCGGTTTGGTACCGGTAACCCTACTCTCGCTCTGGGGTGGGCCTGGTACCCCTACCCGATCCTTCGGGGTAGTACCGGTACCCCTACTCGCGCTCTGGGGTGGTAGCGGTACCCCTGCTGCCGCCCCTACCGGTCCACCGGGGTAGGTCTGGTATCCCTACCTGACCCCCCGGGGTGGTACCGGTACCCCTGCTGGTGCTCCGGCATAGAGCAGGCCTCCCTACTGGCACTCGGGGTTAGGCCTGGTATGCCTACCTGATCCTCGGGTGTAGTACCACTACCCCCACTGTTACTCCCGGGTAGTACCGGTACCCCTGCGGGCGCTCCAGGGTGGGCCTGGTATCCCTGCCCGACCCCCCGGGGTGGTACCGGTACCCCTGCTGGCGCCTCGGGGTGGGCCTGGTACCCCTACCCGATCCTTCGGGGGTAGTACCGGTACCCCTGCCGGCGCTCCGGGGTGGGCCTCTTACCCCTACCCGATCCTTCGTGGGTAGTACCGGTACCCCTACTCGTGCTCCGGGATGGTAGCGGTACCCCTGCTGGCGCTCCGGGGTAGGCATGGCGTCCCTACTGGCGCTCCGGGGTGGGCCTGGTATCCCTACTTGATCCTCGGGGGTAGTACCACTACCCCTAGTGTTAATCCGGGGTGGTACCAGTATCCCTGCCGACGCTCCGGGGTGGGCCTGGTACCTCTACCCGATCCTTCGGGGGTAGTACCGGTACCCCTACCGGCACTCCAGTTTGGTAGCGGTACCCCTGCTGGCGCTCCGGGTTGGGCCTGGTATCCCTACCCGACCCTCCGGGGTAGTACCAGTACCCCTACTCGCGCTCTGGGCTGGTAGCGGTACCCCTGCTGGCGCCCCTACCGGTCCACCGGGGTAGGTCTGGTATCCCTACCTCACCCCCCGCGGTGGTACCGGTACCCCTGCTGGCGCTCCGGCGTAGGCCTGGCGTCCCTACTGGCGCTCGGGGGTAGGCCTGGTATCCCCAGCTGATCCTGCGGGGTCGTACCGCTATCCCTGCCTGACCCTCCGGGGTGGTAGCGTTACCCCCTGCCGGCGCTCCGGGGTGGGCCTGGTATCCCTACCCGACCCCCCGGCGTGGTACCGGTACTCCTGCTGGCACTCCGGGGTGGGTCTGGTACCCCTACCTGATCCTCGGGGGTAGTACCAGTCCCCCCACTGTTGCTCCGGGGTACTACCGGTACCCCTGCTGGCGCTCCGGGGTGGGCCTGGTATCCCTACCCGACCCTCCGGGGTAGTACCAGTACACCTACTCGCGCTCTGGGGTGGTAGCGGTACCCCTGCTGGCGCCCCTACCGGCGCGCCGGGGGAGGTCTGGTATCCCTACCGGACCCCCCGGGGTGGTACCGGTACCCCTGCTGGCGCTCCAGCATAGACCAGGCCTCCCTACTGGCGCTCGGGGTTAGGCCTGGTATGCCTACCTGATCCTCGGGGGTAGTACCGGTACCCCCACTGTTACTCCCGGGTAGTACCGGTACCCCTGCGGGCGCTCCGGGGTGGGCCTCGTATCCCCGCCCGACCCCCCGAGGTGGTACCGGTACCCCTGCCGGCGCTCCGGGGTGGTCCTCTTACCCCTACCCGATCCTTCGGGGGTAGTACCGGTACCCCTACTCGTGCTCCAGGATGGTAGCGGTACCCCTGCAGGCGCTCCGGGGTAGGCCTGGCGTCCCTACCGGCGCGCCGGGGTAGGTCTGGTATCCCTACCTGACCCCCCGGGGTGGTACCGGTACCCCTGCTGGCGCGCCGGCATAGAGAAGGCCTCCCTACTGGCGCTCGGGGGTAGGCCTGGTATCCCTACCTGATCCTCGGGGGTAGTACCGGTACCCCTACCGGCACTCCAGTTTGGTAGCGGTACCCCTGCTGGCGCTCCGGGTTGGGCCTGGTATCCCTACCCGACCCTCCAGGGTAGTACCAGTACCCCTACTCGCACTCTGGGGTGGTAGCGGTACCCCTGCTGCCGCCCCTACCGGTCCACCGGGTTAGGTCTGGTATCCCTACCTGACCCCCCGGGGTGGTACCGGTACCCCTGCTGGCGCTCCGGCCTAGACCTGGCCTCCCTACTGGCTCTCGAGGGTAGGCCTGGTATGCCTACCTGATCCTCGGGTGTAGTACCACTACCCCCACTGTTACTCCAGGGTAGTACCGGTACCCCTGCGGGCGCTCCAGGGTGGGCCTGGTATCCCTGCCCGACCCCCCGGGGTGGTACCGGTACCCCTGCTGGCGCCTCGGGGTGGGCCTCTTACCCCTACCCGATCCTTCGGGGGTAGTACCGGTACCCCTACTCGTGCTCCGGGATGGTAGCGGTACCCCTGCTGGCGCTCCGGGGTAGGCCTGGCGTCCCTACTGGCGCTCCGGGGTGGGCCTGGTATCCCTACTTGATCCTCGGGGGTAGTACCACTACCCCTAGTGTTAATCCGGGGTGGTACCAGTATCCCTGCCGACGCTCCGGGGTGGGCCTGGTACCTCTACCCGATCCTTCGGGGGTAGTACCGGTACCACTACCGGCACTCCAGTTTGGTAGCGGTACCTCTGCCGGCGCTCCGGGGTGGGCCTGGTATCCCTACCCGACCCCCCGGCGTGGTACCGGTACTCCGGCTGGCGATCTGGCATAGGCCTGGAGTCCCTACTGGCACTCCGGGGTGGGTCTGGTACCCCTACCTGATCCTCGGGGGTAGTACCAGTCCCCCCACTGTTGCTCCGGGGTACTACCGGTACCCCTGCTGGCGCTCCGGGGTGGGCCTGGTATCCCTACCCGACCCTCCGGGGTAGTACCAGTACACCTACTCGCGCTCTGGGGTGGTAGCGGTACCCCTGCTGGCGCCCCTACCGGCGCGCCGGGGGAGGTCTGGTATCCCTACCTGACCCCCCGGGGTGGTACCGGTACCCCTGCTGGCGCTCCAGCATAGACCAGGCCTCCCTACTGGCGCTCGGGGTTAGGCCTGGTATGCCTACCTGATCCTCGGGGGTAGTACCGGTACCCCCACTGTTACTCCCGGGTAGTACCGGTACCCCTGCGGGCGCTCCAGGGTGGGCCTGGTATCCCTGCCCGACCCCCCGGGGTGGTACCGGTACCCCTGCTGGCGCCTCGGGGTGGGCCTGGTACCCCTACCCGATCCTTCGGGGGTAGTACCGGTACCCCTGCCGGCGCTCCGGGGTGGGCCTCTTACCCCTACCCGATCCTTCGTGGGTAGTACTGGTACCCCTAGTCGTGCTCCGGGATGGTAGCGGTACCCCTGCTGGCGCTCCGGGGTAGGCCTGGCGTCCCTACTGGCGCTCCGGGGTGGGCCTGGTATTCCTACTTGATCCTCAGGGGTAGTACCACTACCCCTAGTGTTAATTCGGGGTGGTACCAGTATCCCTGCCGACGCTCCGGGGTGGGCCTGGTACCTCTACCCGATCCTGCGGGGGTAGTACCGGTACCCCTACCGGCACTCCAGTTTGGTAGCGGTACCCCTGCTGGCGCTCCGGGGTGGGCCTGGTATCCCTACCCGACCCTCCGGGGTAGTACCGGTACCCCTACTCGCGCTCTGGGGTGGTAGCGGTACCCCTGCTGCCGCCCCTACCGGTCCACCGGGGTAGGTCTGGTATCCCTACCTCACCCCCCGCGGTGGTACCGGTACCCCTGCTGGCGCTCCGGCGTAGGCCTGGCGTCCCTACTGGCGCTCGGGGGTAGGCCTGGTATCCCCAGCTGATCCTGCGGGGTCGTACCGCTATCCCTGCCTGACCCTCCGGGGTGGTAGCGTTACCCCCTGCCGGCGCTCCGGGGTGGGCCTGGTATCCCTACCCGACCCCCCGGGGTGGTACCGGTACTCCTGCTGGCACTCCGGGGTGGGTCTGGTACCCCTACCTGATCCTCGGGGGTAGTACCAGTCCCCCCACTGTTGCTCCGGGGTACTACCGGTACCCCTGCTGGCGCTCCGGGGTGGGCCTGGTATCCCTACCCGACCCTCCGGGGTAGTACCAGTACACCTACTCGCGCTCTGGGGTGGCAGCGGTACCCCTGCTGGCGCCCCTACCGGCGCGCCGGGGGAGGTCTGGTATCCCTACCTGACCCCCCGGGGTGGTACCGGTACCCCTGCTGGCGCTCCAGCATAGACCAGGCCTCCCTACTGGCGCTCGGGGTTAGGCCTGGTATGCCTACCTGATCCTCGGGGGTAGTACCGGTACCCCCACTGTTACTCCCGGGTAGTACCGGTACCCCTGCCGGCGCTCCGGGGTGGTCCTCTTACCCCTACCCGATCCTTCGGGGGTAGTACCGGTACCCCTACTCGTGCTCCAGGATGGTAGCGGTACCCCTGCAGGCGCTCCGGGGTAGGCCTGGCGTCCCTACCGGCGCGCCGGGGTAGGTCTGGTATCCCTACCTGACCCCCCGGGGTGGTACCGGTACCCCTGCTGGCGCTCCGGCATAGAGAAGGCCTCCGTACTGGCGCTCGGGGGTAGGCCTGGTATCCCTACCTGATCCTCGGGGGTAGTACCGGTACCCCTACCGGCACTCCAGTTTGGTAGCGGTACCCCTGCTGGCGCTCCAGGTTGGGCCTGGTATCCCTACCCGACCCTCCAGGGTAGTACCAGTACCCCTACTCGCGCTCTGGGGTGGTAGCGGTAACCCTGCTGGCGCCCCTACTGGTCCACCGGGGTAGGTCTGGTATCCCTACCTGACCCCCCAGGGTGGTACCGGTACCCCTGCTGGCGCGCCGGCATAGAGCAGGCCTCCCTACTGGCGCTCGGGGTTAGGCCTGGTATGCCTACCTGATCCTCGGGTGTAGTACCACTACCCCCATTGTTACTCCCGGGTAGTACCGGTACCCCTGCGGGCGCTCTGGGGTGGGCCTGGTATCCCTGCCCGACCCCCCGGGGTGGTAACGGTACCCCTGCTGGGGCCTCGGGGTGGGCCTGGTACCCCTACCCGATCCTTCAGGGGTAGTACCGGTACCCCTGCCGGCGCTCCGGGGTGGGCCTCTTACCCCTACCCGATCCTTCGGGGGTAGTACTGGTACCCCTACTCGTGCTCCGGGATGGTAGCGGTACCCCTGCTGGCGCCCCTACCGGTCCACCGGGGTAGGTCTGGTATCCCTACCCGACCCTCCGGGGTAGTACCGGTACCCCTACTCGCGCTCTGGGGTGGTAGCGGTACCCCTGCTGGCGCCCCTACCGGTCCACCGGGGTAGGTCTGGTATCCCTACCTGACCCCCCGGGGTGGTATTGGTACCCCTGCTGGCGCTCCGGAGTAGGCCTGGCGTCCCTACTGGCGCTCGGGGGTAGGCCTGTTATCCCCAGCTGATCCTGCGGGGTCGTATCGCTATCCCTGACTGACCCTCCGGGGTGGTAGCGTTACCCCCTGCTGGCGCTCCGGGGTGGGCCTGGTATCCCTACCCGACCCTCCAGGGTAGTACCGGTACCCCTACTCGCGCTCCGGGGTGGTACCGCTACCCCTGCCGGCGCTCCGGGGTGGGCCTGGTATCCCTACCCGACCCCCCGGCGTGGTACCGGTACTCCGGCTGGCGATCTGGCATAGGCCTGGTGTCCCTACTGGCGCTCCGGGGTGGGTCTGGTACCCCTACCTGATCCTCGGGGGTAGTACCAGTCCCCCCACTGTTGCTCCGGGGTACTACCGGTACCCCTGCTGGTGCTCCGGGGTGGGCCTGGTATCCCTACCCGACCCTCCGGGGTAGTACCAGTACACCTACTCGCGCTCTGGGGTGGTAGCGGTACCCCTGCTGGCGCCCCTACCGGCACGCCGGGGGAGGTCTGGTATCCCTACCTGACCCCCCGGGGTGGTTCCGGTACCCCTGCTGGCGCTCCAGCATAGACCAGGCCTCCCTACTGGCTCTCTGGGGTAGGCCTGGTATGCCTACCTGATCCTCGGGGGTAGTACCGGTACCCCCACTGTTACGCCCGGGTAGTACCGGTACCCCTGCGGGCGCTCCGGGGTGGGCCTCGTATCCCCGCCCGACCCCCCGAGGTGGTACCGGTACCCCTGCCGGCGCTCCGGGGTGGTCCTCTTACCCCTACCCGATCCTTCGGGGGTAGTACCGGTACCCCTACTTGTGCTCCAGGATGGTAGCGGTACCCCTGCAGGCGCTCCGGGGTAGGCCTGGCGTCCCTACCGGCGCGCCGGGGTAGGTCTGGTATCCCTACCTGACCCCCCGGGGTGGTACCGGTACCCCTGCTGGCGCTCCGGCATAGAGAAGGCCTCCGTACTGGCGCTCGGGGGTAGGCCTGGTATCCCTACCTGATCCTCGGGGGTAGTACCGGTACCCCTACCGGCACTCCAGTTTGGTAGCGGTACCCCTGCTGGCGCTCCAGGTTGGGCCTGGTATCCCTACCCGACCCTCCAGGGTAGTACCAGTACCCCTACTCGCGCTCTGGGGTGGTAGCGGTAACCCTGCTGGCGCCCCTACTGGTCCACCGGGTTAGGTCTGGTATCCCTACCTGACCCCCCAGGGTGGTACCGGTACCCCTGCTGGCGCGCCGGCATAGAGCAGGCCTCCCTACTGGCGCTCGGGGTTAGGCCTGGTATGCCTACCTGATCCTCGGGTGTAGTACCACTACCCCCATTGTTACTCCCGGGTAGTACCGGTACCCCTGCGGGCGCTCTGGGGTGGGCCTGGTATCCCTGCCCGACTCCCCGGGGTGGTAACGGTACCCCTGCTGGGGCCTCGGGGTGGGCCTGGTACCCCTACCCGATCCTTCAGGGGTAGTACCGGTACCCCTGCCGGCGCTCCGGGGTGGGCCTCTTACCCCTACCCGATCCTTCGGGGGTAGTACTGGTACCCCTACTCGTGCTCCGGGATGGTAGCGGTACCCCTGCTGGCGCCCCTACCGGTCCACCGGGGTAGGTCTGGTATCCCTACCCGACCCTCCGGGGTAGTACCGGTACCCCTACTCGCGCTCTGGGGTGGTAGCGGTACCCCTGCTGGCGCCCCTACCGGTCCACCGGGGTAGGTCTGGTATCCCTACCTGACCCCCCGCGGTGGTACCAGTACCCCTGCTGGCGCTCCGGAGTAGGCCTGGCGTCCCTACTGGCGCTCGGGGGTAGGCCTGTTATCCCCAGCTGATCCTGCGGGGTCGTATCGCTATCCCTGACTGACCCTCCGGGGTGGTAGCGTTACCCCCTGCTGGCGCTCCGGGGTGGGCCTGGTATCCCTACCCGACCCTCCAGGGTAGTACCGGTACCCCTACTCGCGCTCCGGGGTGGTACCGCTACCCCTGCCGGCGCTCCGGGGTGGGCCTGGTATCCCTACCCGACCCCCCGGCGTGGTACCGGTACTCCGGCTGGCGATCTGGCATAGGCCTGGTGTCCCTACTGGCGCTCCGGGGTGGGTCTGGTACCCCTACCTGATCCTCGGGGGTAGTACCAGTCCCCCCACTGTTGCTCCGGGGTACTACCGGTACCCCTGCTGGTGCTCCGGGGTGGGCCTGGTATCCCTACCCGACCCTCCGGGGTAGTACCAGTACACCTACTCGCGCTCTGGGGTGGTAGCGGTACCCCTGCTGGCGCCCCTACCGGCACGCCGGGGGAGGTCTGGTATCCCTACCTGACCCCCCGGGGTGGTTCCGGTACCCCTGCTGGCGCTCCAGCATAGACCAGGCCTCCCTACTGGCTCTCTGGGGTAGGCCTGGTATGCCTACCTGATCCTCGGGGGTAGTACCGGTACCCCCACTGTTACGCCCGGGTAGTACCGGTACCCCTGCGGGCGCTCCGGGGTGGGCCTCGTATCCCCGCCCGACCCCCCGAGGTGGTACCGGTACCCCTGCCGGCGCTCCGGGGTGGTCCTCTTACCCCTACCCGATCCTTCGGGGGTAGTACCGGTACCCCTACTTGTGCTCCAGGATGGTAGCGGTACCCCTGCAGGCGCTCCGGGGTAGGCCTGGCATCCCTACCGGCGCGCCGGGGTAGGTCTGGTATCCCTACCTGACCCCCCGGGGTGGTACCGGTACCCCTGCTGGCGCTCCGGCATAGAGCAGGCCTCCCTGCTGGCGCTCGGGGGTAGGCATGGTATCCCTACCTGATCCTCGGGGGTAGTACCGGTACCCCTACCGGCACTCCGGTTTGGTAGCGGTACCCCTGCTGGCGCTCCGGGTTGGGCCTGGTATCCCTACCCGACCCTCCAGGGTAGTACCAGTACCCCTACTCGCGCCCTGGGGTGGTAGCGGTACCCCTGCTGGCGCCCATACCGGTCCACCGGGTTAGGTCTGGTATCCCTACCTGACCCCCCGGGGTGGTACCGGTACCCCTGCTGGCGCGCCGGCATAGAGCAGGCCTCCCTACTGGCGCTCGGGGTTAGGCCTGGTATGCCTACCTGATCCACGGGTGTAGTACCACTACCCCCATTGTTACTCCCGGGTAGTACCGGTACCCATGCGGGCGCTCTGGTCTGGGCCTGGTACCCCTACCCGATCCTTCGGGGGTAGTACCGGTACCACTACTGGCACTCCGGTTTGGTAGCGGTACCCCTGCCGGCACTCCGGGGTGGGCCTGGTACCCCTACCCGATCCTTCGGGGGTAGTACCGGTACCCCTACTGGCACTCCGGTTTGGTAGCGGTACCCCTGCTGGCTCTCCGGCGTAGGCCTGGCGTCCCTACTGGTGCTCCGGGGTGGGCCTGGTACCCCTACCTCATCCTCGGGGGTAGTACCACTACCCCTAGTGTTAATCCGGGGTGGTACCGGTACCCCTGCCGGCGCTCCGGGGTGGGCCTGGTATCCCTACCCGACCCTCCGGGGTAGTACCGGTACCCCTACTCGCGCTCTGGGGTGGTATCGGTACCCCTGCTGCCGCCCCTACCGGTCCACCGGGGTAGGTCTGGTATCCCTACCTCACCCCCCGCGGTGGTACCGGTACCCCTGCTGGCGCTCCGGCGTAGGCCTGGCGTCCCTACTGGCGCTCGGGGGTAGGCCTGGTATCCCCAGCTGATCCTGCGGGGTCGTACCGCTATCCCTGCCTGACCCTCCGGGGTGGTAGCGTTACCCCCCGCTGGCGCTCCGGGGTGGGCCTGGTACCCCTACCCGATCCTTCGGGGTAGTACCGGTACCCCTACTCGCGCTCCGGGGTGGTACCGGTACCCCTGCCGGCGCTCCGGGGTGGGCCTGGTATCCCTACCCGATCCTTCTGGGGTAGTACCGGTACCCCTACCGGCACTCCGGTTTGGTACCGGTAACCCTACTCTCGCTCTGGGGTGGGCCTGGTACCCCTACCCGATCCTTCGGGGTAGTACCGGTACCCCTACTCGCGCTCTGGGGTGGTAGCGGTACCCCTGCTGCCGCCCCTACCGGTCCACCGGGGTAGGTCTGGTATCCCTACCTGACCCCCCGGGGTGGTACCGGTACCCCTGCTGGTGCTCCGGCATAGAGCAGGCCTCCCTACTGGCACTCGGGGTTAGGCCTGGTATGCCTACCTGATCCTCGGGTGTAGTACCACTACCCCCACTGTTACTCCCGGGTAGTACCGGTACCCCTGCGGGCGCTCCAGGGTGGGCCTGGTATCCCTGCCCGACCCCCCGGGGTGGTACCGGTACCCCTGCTGGCGCCTCGGGGTGGGCCTGGTACCCCTACCCGATCCTTCGGGGGTAGTACCGGTACCCCTGCCGGCGCTCCGGGGTGGGCCTCTCACCCCTACCCGATCCTTCGTGGGTAGTACCGGTACCCCTACTCGTGCTCCGGGATGGTAGCGGTACCCCTGCTAGCGCTCCGGGGTAGGCATGGCGTCCCTACTGGCGCTCCGGGGTGGGCCTGGTATCCCTACTTGATCCTCGGGGGTAGTACCACTACCCCTAGTGTTAATCCGGGGTGGTACCAGTATCCCTGCCGACGCTCCGGGGTGGGCCTGGTACCTCTACCCGATCCTTCGGGGGTAGTACCGGTACCCCTACCGGCACTCCAGTTTGGTAGCGGTACCCCTGCTGGCGCTCCGGGTTGGGCCTGGTATCCCTACCCGACCCTCCGGGGTAGTACCAGTACCCCTACTCGCGCTCTGGGCTGGTAGCGGTACCCCTGCTGGCGCCCCTACCGGTCCACCGGGGTAGGTCTGGTATCCCTACCTCACCCCCCGCGGTGGTACCGGTACCCCTGCTGGCGCTCCGGCGTAGGCCTGGCGTCCCTACTGGCGCTCGGGGGTAGGCCTGGTATCCCCAGCTGATCCTGCGGGGTCGTACCGCTATCCCTGCCTGACCCTCCGGGGTGGTAGCGTTACCCCCTGCCGGCGCTCCGGGGTGGGCCTGGTATCCCTACCCGACCCCCCGGCGTGGTACCGGTACTCCTGCTGGCACTCCGGGGTGGGTCTGGTACCCCTACCTGATCCTCGGGGGTAGTACCAGTCCCCCCACTGTTGCTCCGGGGTACTACCGGTACCCCTGCTGGCGCTCCGGGGTGGGCCTGGTATCCCTACCCGACCCTCCGGGGTAGTACCAGTACACCTACTCGCGCTCTGGGGTGGTAGCGGTACCCCTGCTGGCGCCCCTACCGGCGCGCCGGGGGAGGTCTGGTATCCCTACCGGACCCCCCGGGGTGGTACCGGTACCCCTGCTGGCGCTCCAGCATAGACCAGGCCTCCCTACTGGCGCTCGGGGTTAGGCCTGGTATGCCTACCTGATCCTCGGGGGTAGTACCGGTACCCCCACTGTTACTCCCGGGTAGTACCGGTACCCCTGCGGGCGCTCCGGGGTGGGCCTCGTATCCCCGCCCGACCCCCCGAGGTGGTACCGGTACCCCTGCCGGCGCTCCGGGGTGGTCCTCTTACCCCTACCCGATCCTTCGGGGGTAGTACCGGTACCCCTACTCGTGCTCCAGGATGGTAGCGGTACCCCTGCAGGCGCTCCGGGGTAGGCCTGGCGTCCCTACCGGCGCGCCGGGGTAGGTCTGGTATCCCTACCTGACCCCCCGGGGTGGTACCGGTACCCCTGCTGGCGCGCCGGCATAGAGAAGGCCTCCCTACTGGCGCTCGGGGGTAGGCCTGGTATCCCTACCTGATCCTCGGGGGTAGTACCGGTACCCCTACCGGCACTCCAGTTTGGTAGCGGTACCCCTGCTGGCGCTCCGGGTTGGGCCTGGTATCCCTACCCGACCCTCCAGGGTAGTACCAGTACCCCTACTCGCACTCTGGGGTGGTAGCGGTACCCCTGCTGCCGCCCCTACCGGTCCACCGGGTTAGGTCTGGTATCCCTACCTGACCCCCCGGGGTGGTACCGGTACCCCTGCTGGCGCTCCGGCCTAGACCTGGCCTCCCTACTGGCTCTCGAGGGTAGGCCTGGTATGCCTACCTGATCCTCGGGTGTAGTACCACTACCCCCACTGTTACTCCAGGGTAGTACCGGTACCCCTGCGGGCGCTCCAGGGTGGGCCTGGTATCCCTGCCCGACCCCCCGGGGTGGTACCGGTACCCCTGCTGGCGCCTCGGGGTGGGCCTCTTACCCCTACCCGATCCTTCGGGGGTAGTACCGGTACCCCTACTCGTGCTCCGGGATGGTAGCGGTACCCCTGCTGGCGCTCCGGGGTAGGCCTGGCGTCCCTACTGGCGCTCCGGGGTGGGCCTGGTATCCCTACTTGATCCTCGGGGGTAGTACCACTACCCCTAGTGTTAATCCGGGGTGGTACCAGTATCCCTGCCGACGCTCCGGGGTGGGCCTGGTACCTCTACCCGATCCTTCGGGGGTAGTACCGGTACCACTACCGGCACTCCAGTTTGGTAGCGGTACCTCTGCCGGCGCTCCGGGGTGGGCCTGGTATCCCTACCCGACCCCCCGGCGTGGTACCGGTACTCCGGCTGGCGATCTGGCATAGGCCTGGAGTCCCTACTGGCACTCCGGGGTGGGTCTGGTACCCCTACCTGATCCTCGGGGATAGTACCAGTCCCCCCACTGTTGCTCCGGGGTACTACCGGTACCCCTGCTGGCGCTCCGGGGTGGGCCTGGTATCCCTACCCGACCCTCCGGGGTAGTACCAGTACACCTACTCGCGCTCTGGGGTGGTAGCGGTACCCCTGCTGGCGCCCCTACCGGCGCGCCGGGGGAGGTCTGGTATCCCTACCTGACCCCCCGGGGTGGTACCGGTACCCCTGCTGGCGCTCCAGCATAGACCAGGCCTCCCTACTGGCGCTCGGGGTTAGGCCTGGTATGCCTACCTGATCCTCGGGGGTAGTACCGGTACCCCCACTGTTACTCCCGGGTAGTACCGGTACCCCTGCGGGCGCTCCAGGGTGGGCCTGGTATCCCTGCCCGACCCCCCGGGGTGGTACCGGTACCCCTGCTGGCGCCTCGGGGTGGGCCTGGTACCCCTACCCGATCCTTCGGGGGTAGTACCGGTACCCCTGCCGGCGCTCCGGGGTGGGCCTCTTACCCCTACCCGATCCTTCGTGGGTAGTACTGGTACCCCTACTCGTGCTCCGGGATGGTAGCGGTACCCCTGCTGGCGCTCCGGGGTAGGCCTGGCGTCCCTACTGGCGCTCCGGGGTGGGCCTGGTATTCCTACTTGATCCTCAGGGGTAGTACCACTACCCCTAGTGTTAATTCGGGGTGGTACCAGTATCCCTGCCGACGCTCCGGGGTGGGCCTGGTACCTCTACCCGATCCTGCGGGGGTAGTACCGGTACCCCTATCGGCACTCCAGTTTGGTAGCGGTACCCCTGCTGGCGCTCCGGGGTGGGCCTGGTATCCCTACCCGACCCTCCGGGGTAGTACCAGTACCCCTACTCGCGCTCCGGGGTGGTACCGCTACCCCTGCCGGCGCTCCGGGGTGCACCTGGTATCCCTACCCAACCCCCCGGCGTGGTACCGGTACTCCGGCTGGCGATCTGGCATAGGCCTGGTGTCCCTACTGGCGCTCCGGGGTGGGTCTGGTACCCCTACCTGATCCTCGGGGGTAGTACCAGTCCCCCCACTGTTGCTCCGGGGTACTACCGGTACCCCTGCTGGTGCTCCGGGGTGGGCCTGGTATCCCTACCCGACCCTCCGGGGTAGTACCAGTACACCTACTCGCGCTCTGGGGTGGTAGCAGTACCCCTGCTGGCGTCCCTACCGGCGCACCGGGGGAGGTCTGGTATCCCTACCTGACCCCCCGGGGTGGTTCCGGTACCCCTGCTGGCGCTCCAGCATAGACCAGGCCTCCCTACTGGCTCTCTGGGGTAGGCCTGGTATGCCTACCTGATCCTCGGGGGTAGTACCGGTACCCCCACTGTTACTCCCGGGTAGTACCGGTACCCCTGCGGGCGCTCCGGGGTGGGCCTCGTATCCCCGCCCGACCCCCCGAGGTGGTACTGGTACCCCTGCCGGCGCTCCGGGGTGGTCCTCTTACCCCTACCCGATCCTTCGGGGGTAGTACCGGTACCCCTACTTGTGCTCCAGGATGGTAGCGGTACCCCTGCAGGCGCTCCGGGGTAGGCCTGGCGTCCCTACCGGCGCGCCGGGGTAGGTCTGGTATCCCTACCTGACCCCCCGGGGTGGTACCGGTACCCCTGCTGGCGCGCCGGCATAGAGCAGGCCTCCCTACTGGCGCTCGGGGTTAGGCCTGGTATGCCTACCTGATCCTCGGGTGTAGTACCACTACCCCCATTGTTACTCCCGGGTAGTACCGGTACCCCTGCGGGCGCTCTGGGGTGGGCCTGGTATCCCTGCCCGACCCCCTGGGGTGGTACCGGTACCCCTGCTGGGGCCTCGGGGTGGGCCTGGTACCCCTACCCGATCCTTCAGGGGTAGTACCGGTACCCCTGCCGGCGCTCCGGGGTGGGCCTCTTACCCCTACCCGATCCTTCGGGGGTAGTACTGGTACCCCTACTCGTGCTCCGGGATGGTAGCGGTACCCCTGCTGGCGCTCCGGGGTGGGCCTGTTATCCCTACCCGACCCTCCGGGGTAGTACCGGTACCCCTACTCGCGCTCTGGGGTGGTAGCGGTACCCCTGCTGGCGCCCCTACCAGTCCACCGGGGTAGGTCTGGTATCCCTACCTGACCCCCCGGGGTGGTATTGGTACCCCTGCTGGCGCTCCGGCGTAGGCCTGGCGTCCCTACTGGCGCTCGGGGGTAGGCCTGTTATCCCCAGCTGATCCTGCGGGGTCGTATCGCTATCCCTGACTGACCCTCCGGGGTGGTAGCGTTACCCCCTGCTGGCGCTCCGGGGTGGGCCTGGTATCCCTACCCGACCCTCCAGGGTAGTACCGGTACCCCTACTCGCGCTCCGGGGTGGTACCGCTACCCCTGCCGGCGCTCCGGGGTGCACCTGGTATCCCTACCCGACCCCCCGGCGTGGTACCGGTACTCCGGCTGGCGATCTGGCATAGGCCTGGTGTCCCTACTGGCGCTCCGGGGTGGGTCTGGTACCCCTACCTGATCCTCGGGGGTAGTACAAGTCCCCCCACTGTTGCTCCGGGGTACTACCGGTACCCCTGCTGGTGCTCCGGGGTGGGCCTGGTATCCCTACCCGACCCTCCGGGGTAGTACCAGTACACCTACTCGCGCTCTGGGGTGGTAGCAGTACCCCTGCTGGCGCCCCTACCGGCGCGCCGGGGGAGGTCTGGTATCCCTACCTGACCCCCCGGGGTGGTTCCGGTACCCCTGCTGGCGCTCCAGCATAGACCAGGCCTCCCTACTGGCTCTCTGGGGTAGGCCTGGTATGCCTACCTGATCCTCGGGGGTAGTACCGGTACCCCCACTGTTACTCCCGGGTAGTACCGGTACCCCTGCGGGCGCTCCGGGGTGGGCCTCGTATCCCCGCCCGACCCCCCGAGGTGGTACTGGTACCCCTGCCGGCGCTCCGGGGTGGTCCTCTTACCCCTACCCGATCCTTCGGGGGTAGTACCGGTACCCCTACTTGTGCTCCAGGATGGTAGCGGTACCCCTGCAGGCGCTCCGGGGTAGGCCTGGCGTCCCTACCGGCGCGCCGGGGTAGGTCTGGTATCCCTACCTGACCCCCCGGGGTGGTACCGGTACCCCTGCTGGCGCGCCGGCATAGAGCAGGCCTCCCTACTGGCGCTCGGGGTTAGGCCTGGTATGCCTACCTGATCCTCGGGTGTAGTACCACTACCCCCATTGTTACTCCCGGGTAGTACCGGTACCCCTGCGGGCGCTCTGGGGTGGGCCTGGTATCCCTGCCCGACCCCCCGGGGTGGTACCGGTACCCCTGCTGGGGCCTCGGGGTGGGCCTGGTACCCCTACCCGATCCTTCAGGGGTAGTACCGGTACCCCTGCCGGCGCTCCGGGGTGGGCCTCTTACCCCTACCCGATCCTTCGGGGGTAGTACTGGTACCCCTACTCGTGCTCCGGGATGGTAGCGGTACCCCTGCTGGCGCTCCGGGGTGGGCCTGGTATCCCTACCCGACCCTCCGGGGTAGTACCGGTACCCCTACTCGCGCTCTGGGGTGGTAGCGGTACCCCTGCTGGCGCCCCTACCGGTCCACCGGGGTAGGTCTGGTATCCCTACCTGACCCCCCGGGGTGGTATTGGTACCCCTGCTGGCGCTCCGGCGTAGGCCTGGCGTCCCTACTGGCGCTCGGGGGTAGGGCTGTTATCCCCAGCTGATCCTGCGGGGTCGTATCGCTATCCCTGACTGACCCTCCGGGGTGGTAGCGTTACCCCCTGCTGGCGCTCCGGGGTGGGCCTGGTATCCCTACCCGACCCTCCAGGGTAGTACCGGTACCCCTACTCGCGCTCCGGGGTGGTACCGCTACCCCTGCCGGCGCTCCGGGGTGGGCCTGGTATCCCTACCCGACCCCCCGGCGTGGTACCGGTACTCCGGCTGGCGATCTGGCATAGGCCTGGTGTCCCTACTGGCGCTCCGGGGTGGGTCTGGTACCCCTACCTGATCCTCGGGGGTAGTACCAGTCCCCCCACTGTTGCTCCGGGGTACTACCGGTACCCCTGCTGGTGCTCCGGGGTGGGCCTGGTATCCCTACCCGACCCTCCGGGGTAGTACCAGTACACCTACTCGCGCTCTGGGGTGGTAGCAGTACCCCTGCTGGCGCCCCTACCGGTCCACCGGGTTAGGTCTGGTATCCCTACCTGACCCCCCGGGGTGGTACCGGTACCCCTGCTGGCGCTCCGGCCTAGACCTGGCCTCCCTACTGGCTCTCGAGTGTAGGCCTGGTATGCCTACCTGATCCTCGGGTGTAGTACCACTACCCCCACTGTTACTCCCGGGTAGTACCGGTACCCCCCGCTGGCGCTTCGGGGTGGGCCTGGTATCCCTGCCCGACCCCCCGTGGTGGTACCGGTACTCCTGCTGGCGCCTCGGGGTGGGCCTGGTACCCCTACCCGATCCTTCGGGGGCAGTACCGGTACCCCTACCGGCACTACGGTTTGGTACCGGTACCCCTGCTGGCACCTCGGGGTGGGCCTCTTACCCCTACCCGATCCTTCGGGGGTAGTACCGGTACCCCTACTCGTGCTCCGGGATGGTAGCGGTACCCCTGCTGGCGCTCCGGGGTAGGCATGGCGTCCCTACTGGCGCTCCGGGGTGGGCCTGGTATCCCTACTTGATCCTCGGGGGTAGTACCACTACCCCTAGTGTTAATCCGGGGTGGTACCAGTATCCCTGCCGACGCTCCGGGGTGGGCCTGGTACCTCTACCCGATCCTTCGGGGGTAGTACCGGTACCCCTACCGGCACTCCAGTTTGGTAGCGGTACCCCTGCTGGCGCTCCGGGTTGGGCCTGGTATCCCTGCCCGACCCCCCGGGGTGGTACCGGTACTCCTGCTGGCGCCTCGGGGTGGGCCTGGTACCCCTACCCGATCCTTCGGGGGCAGTACCGGTACCCCTACCGGCACTACGTTTTGGTACCGGTACCCCTGCCGGCACTCCGGGGTGGGCCTGGTACCCCTACCCGATCCTTCGGGGGTAGTACCGGTACCCCTACTGGCACTCCGGTTTGGTAGCGGTACCCCTGCTGGCTCTCCGGCGTAGGCCTGGCGTCCCTACTGGTGCTCCGGGGTGGACCTGGTACCCCTACCTGATCCTCGGGGGTAGTACCACTACCCCTAGTGTTAATCCGGGCTGGTACCGGTACCCCTGCCGGCGCTCCGGGGTGGGCCTGGTATCCCTACCCGACCCTCCGGGGTAGTACCGGTACCCCCACTCGCGCTCTGGGGTGGTATCGGTACCCCTGCTGCCGCCCCTACTGGTCCACCGGGGTAGGTCTGGTATCCCTACCTCACCCCCCGCGGTGGTACCGGTACCCCTGCTGGCGCTCCGGCGTAGGCCTGGCGTCCCTACTGGCGCTCGGGGGTAGGCCTGGTATCCCCAGCTGATCCTGCGGGGTCGTACCGCTATCCCTGCCTGACCCTCCGGGGTGGTAGCGTTACCCCCCGCTGGCGCTCCGGGGTGGGCCTGGTACCCCTACCCGATCATTCGGGGTAGTACCGGTACCCCTACTCGCGCTCCGGGGTGGTACCGGTAACCCTACTCTCGCTCCGGGGTGGGCCTGGTACCCCTACCCGATCCTTCGGGGTAGTACTGGTACCCCTACTCGCGCTCCGGGGTGGTAGCGGTACCCCTGCCGGTGCTCCGGGTTGTACGTGGTGTCCCTACCCGACCCCCGGGGCTTGTACCGGTACCCCTGCTGGCGCTCTGGGGTGGTATCGGTACCCCTGCTGGCGCTCGGGGTGGGGCTGGTATCCCTACCCGACCCTCCGGGGTAGTACCAGTACCCCTACTCGCGCTCTGGGGTGGTAGCGGTACCCCTGCTGCCGCCCCTACCGGTCCACCGGGGTAGGTCTGGTATCCCTACCTGACCCCCCGGGGTGGTACCGGTACCCCTGCTGGTGCTCCGGCATAGAGCAGGCCTCCCTACTGGCACTCGGGGTTAGGCCTGGTATGCCTACCTGATCCTCGGGTGTAGTACCACTACCCCCACTGTTACTCCCGGGTAGTACCGGTACCCCTGCGGGCGCTCCAGGGTGGGCCTGGTATCCCTGCCCGACCCCCCGGGGTGGTACCGGTACCCCTGCTGGCGCCTCGGGGTGGGCCTGGTACCCCTACCCGATCCTTCTGGGGTAGTACCGGTACCCCTGCCGGCGCTCCGGGGTGGGCCTCTTACCCCTCCCCGATCCTTCGTGGGTAGTACCGGTACCCCTACTCGTGCTCCGGGATGGTAGCGGTACCCCTGCTGGCGCTCCGGGGTAGGCATGGCGTCCCTACTGGCGCTCCGGGGTGGGCCTGGTATCCCTACTTGATCCTCGGGGGTAGTACCACTACCCCTAGTGTTAATCCGGGGTGGTACCAGTATCCCTGCCGACGCTCCGGGGTGGGCCTGGTACCTCTACCCGATCCTTCGGGGGTAGTACCGGTACCCCTACCGGCACTCCAGTTTGGTAGCGGTACCCCTGCTGGCGCTCCGGGTTGGGCCTGGTATCCCTACCCGACCCTCCGGGGTAGTACCAGTACCCCTACTCGCGCTCTTGGGTGGTAGCGGTACCCCTGCTGGCGCCCCTACCGGTCCACCGGGGTAGGTCTGGTATCCCTACCTCACCCCCCGCGGTGGTACCGGTACCCCTGCTGGCGCTCCGGTGTAGGCCTGGCGTCCCTACTGGCGCTCGGGGGTAGGCCTGATATCCCCAGCTGATCCTGCGGGGTCGTACCGCTATCCCTGCCTGACCCTCCGGGGTGGTAGCGTTACCCCCTGCCGGCGCTCCGGGGTGGGCCTGGTATCCCTACCCGACCCCCCGGCGTGGTACCGGTACTCCTGCTGGCGCTCCGGGGTGGGTCTGGTACCCCTACCTGATCCTCGGGGGTAGTACCAGTCCCCCCACTGTTGCTCCGGGGTACTACCGGTACCCCTGCTGGCGCTCCGGTGTGGGCCTGGTATCCCTACCCGACCCTCCGGGGTAGTACCAGTACACCTACTCGCGCTCTGGGGTGGTAGCGGTACCCCTGCTGGCGCCCCTACCGGCGCGCCGGGGGAGGTCTGGTATCCCTACCTGACCCCCCGGGGTGGTACCGGTACCCCTGCTGGCGCTCCAGCATAGACCAGGCCTCCCTACTGGCGCTCGGGGTTAGGCCTGGTATGCCTACCTGATCCTCGGGTGTAGTACCGGTACCCCCACTGTTACTCCCGGGTAGTACCGGTACCCCTGCGGGCGCTCCGGGGTGGGCCTCGTATCCCCGCCCGACCCCCCGGGGTGGTACCGGTACCCCTGCCGGCGCTCCGGGGTGGTCCTCTTACCCCTACCCGATCCTTCGGGGGTAGTACCGGTACCCCTACTCGTGCTCCAGGATGGTAGCGGTACCCCTGCAGGCGCTCCGGGGTAGGCCTGGCGTCCCTACCGGCGCGCCGGGGTAGGTCTGGTATCCCTACCTGACCCCCCGGGGTGGTACCGGTACCCCTGCTGGCGCTCCGGCATAGAGAAGGCCTCCCTACTGGCGCTCGGGGGTAGGCCTGGTATCCCTACCTGATCCTCGGGGGTAGTACCGGTACCCCCACTGTTACTCCCGGGTAGTACCGGTACCCCTGCGGGCGCTCCGGGGTGGGCCTCGTATCCCCGCCCGACCCCCCGAGGTGGTACTGGTACCCCTGCGGGCGCTCCGGGGTGGGCCTGGTATCCCTGCCCGACCCCCCGGGGTGGTACCGGTACCCCTGCTGGGGCCTCGGGGTGGGCCTGGTACCCCTACCCGATCCTTCAGGGGTAGTACCGGTACCCCTGCCGGCGCTCCGGGGTGGGCCTCTTACCCCTACCCGATCCTTCGGGGGTAGTACTGGTACCCCTACTCGTGCTCCGGGATGGTAGCGGTACCCCTGCTGGCGCTCCGGGGTGGGCCTGGTATCCCTACCCGACCCTCCGGGGTAGTACCGGTACCCCTACTCGCGCTCTGGGGTGGTAGCGGTACCCCTGCTGGCGCCCCTACCGGTCCACCGGGGTAGGTCTGGTATCCCTACCTGACCCCCCGGGGTGGTATTGGTACCCCTGCTGGCGCTCCGGCGTAGGCCTGGCGTCCCTACTGGCGCTCGGGGGTAGGCCTGTTATCCCCAGCTGATCCTGCGGGGTCGTATCGCTATCCCTGACTGACCCTCCGGGGTGGTAGCGTTACCCCCTGCTGGCGCTCCGGGGTGGGCCTGGTATCCCTACCCGACCCTCCAGGGTAGTACCGGTACCCCTACTCGCGCTCCGGGGTGGTACCGCTACCCCTGCCGGCGCTCCGGGGTGGGCCTGGTATCCCTACCCGACCCCCCGGCGTGGTACCGGTACTCCGGCTGGCGATCTGGCATAGGCCTGGTGTCCCTACTGGCGCTCCGGGGTGGGTCTGGTACCCCTACCTGATCCTCGGGGGTAGTACCAGTCCCCCCACTGTTGCTCCGGGGTACTACCGGTACCCCTGCTGGTGCTCCGGGGTGGGCCTGGTATCCCTACCCGACCCTCCGGGGTAGTACCAGTACACCTACTCGCGCTCTGGGGTGGTAGCAGTACCCCTGCTGGCGCCCCTACCGGCGCTCCGGGGGAGGTCTGGTATCCCTACCTGACCCCCCGGGGTGGTACCGGTACCCCTGCCGGCGCTCCGGGGTGGTCCTCTTACCCCTACCCGATCCTTCGGGGGTAGTACCGGTACCCCTACTCGTGCTCCAGGATGGTAGCGGTACCCCTGCAGGCGCTCCGGGGTAGGCCTGGCGTCCCTACCGGCGCGCCGGGGTAGGTCTGGTATCCCTACCTGACCCCCCGGGGTGGTACCGGTACCCCTGCTGGCGCGCCGGCATAGAGAAGGCCTCCCTACTGGCGCTCGGGGGTAGGCCTGGTATCCCTACCTGATCCTCGGGGGTAGTACCGGTACCCCTACCGGCACTCCAGTTTGGTAGCGGTACCCCTGCTGGCGCTCCGGGTTGGGCCTGGTATCCCTACCCGACCCTCCAGGGTAGTACCAGTACCCCTACTCGCACTCTGGGGTGGTAGCGGTACCCCTGCTGGCGCCCCTACCGGTCCACCGGGTTAGGTCTGGTATCCCTACCTGACCCCCCGGGGTGGTACCGGTACCCCTGCTGGCGCTCCGGCCTAGACCTGGCCTCCCTACTGGCTCTCGAGGGTAGGCCTGGTATGCCTACCTGATCCTCGGGTGTAGAACCACTACCCCCACTGTTACTCCAGGGTAGTACCGGTACCCCTGCGGGCGCTCCAGGGTGGGCCTGGTATCCCTGCCCGACCCCCCGGGGTGGTACCGGTACCCCTGCTGGCGCCTCGGGGTGGGCCTCTTACCCCTACCCGATCCTTCGGGGGTAGTACCGGTACCCCTACTCGTGCTCCGGGATGGTAGCGGTACCCCTGCTGGCGCTCCGGGGTAGGCCTGGCGTCCCTACTGGCGCTCCGGGGTGGGCCTGGTATCCCTACTTGATCCTCGGGGGTAGTACCACTACCCCTAGTGTTAATCCGGGGTGGTACCAGTATCCCTGCCGACGCTCCGGGGTGGGCCTGGTACCTCTACCCGATCCTTCGGGGGTAGTACCGGTACCACTACCGGCACTCCAGTTTGGTAGCGGTACCTCTGCCGGCGCTCCGGGGTGGGCCTGGTATCCCTACCCGACCCCCCGGCGTGGTACCGGTACTCCGGCTGGCGATCTGGCATAGGCCTGGAGTCCCTACTGGCACTCCGGGGTGGGTCTGGTACCCCTACCTGATCCTCGGGGGTAGTACCAGTCCCCCCACTGTTGCTCCGGGGTACTACCGGTACCCCTGCTGGCGCTCCGGGGTGGGCCTGGTATCCCTACCCGACCCTCCGGGGTAGTACCAGTACACCTACTCGCGCTCTGGGGTGGTAGCGGTACCCCTGCTGGCGCCCCTACCGGCGCGCCGGGGGAGGTCTGGTATCCCTACCTGACCCCCCGGGGTGGTACCGGTACCCCTGCTGGCGCTCCAGCATAGACCAGGCCTCCCTACTGGCGCTCGGGGTTAGGCCTGGTATGCCTACCTGATCCTCGGGGGTAGTACCGGTACCCCCACTGTTACTCCCGGGTAGTACCGGTACCCCTGCTGGCGCCTCGGGGTGGGCCTGGTACCCCTACCCGATCCTTCGGGGGTAGTACCGGTACCCCTGCCGGCGCTCCGGGGTGGGCCTCTTACCCCTACCCGATCCTTCGTGGGTAGTACTGGTACCCATACTCGTGCTCCGGGATGGTAGCGGTACCCCTGCTGGCGCTCCGGGGTAGGCCTGGCGTCCCTACTGGCGCTCCGGGGTGGGCCTGGTATTCCTACTTGATCCTCAGGGGTAGTACCACTACCCCTAGTGTTAATTCGGGGTGGTACCAGTATCCCTGCCGACGCTCCGGGGTGGGCCTGGTACCTCTACCCGATCCTTCGGGGGTAGTACCGGTACCCCTACCGGCACTCCAGTTTGGTAGCGGTACCCCTGCTGGCGCTCCGGGGTGGGCCTGGTATCCCTACCCGACCCTCCGGGGTAGTACCAGTACCCCTACTCGCGCTCCGGGGTGGTACCGCTACCCCTGCCGGCGCTCCGGGGTGCACCTGGTATCCCTACCCGACCCCCCGGCGTGGTACCGGTACTCCGGCTGGCGATCTGGCATAGGCCTGGTGTCCCTACTGGCGCTCCGGGGTGGGTCTGGTACCCCTACCTGATCCTCGGGGGTAGTACCAGTCCCCCCACTGTTGCTCCGGGGTACTACCGGTACCCCTGCTGGTGCTCCGGGGTGGGCCTGGTATCCCTACCCGACCCTCCGGGGTAGTACCAGTACACCTACTCGCGCTCTGGGGTGGTAGCAGTACCCCTGCTGGCGCCCCTACCGGCGCGCCGGGGGAGGTCTGGTATCCCTACCTGACCCCCCGGGGTGGTTCCGGTACCCCTGCTGGCGCTCCAGCATAGACCAGGCCTCCCTACTGGCTCTCTGGGGTAGGCCTGGTATGCCTACCTGATCCTCGGGGGTAGTACCGGTACCCCCACTGTTACTCCCGGGTAGTACCGGTACCCCTGCGGGCGCTCCGGGGTGGGCCTCGTATCCCCGCCCGACCCCCCGAGGTGGTACTGGTACCCCTGCCGGCGCTCCGGGGTGGTCCTCTTACCCCTACCCGATCCTTCGGGGGTAGTACCGGTACCCCTACTTGTGCTCCAGGATGGTAGCGGTACCCCTGCAGGCGCTCCGGGGTAGGCCTGGCGTCCCTACCGGCGCGCCGGGGTAGGTCTGGTATCCCTACCTGACCCCCCGGGGTGGTACCGGTACCCCTGCTGGCGCGCCGGCATAGAGCAGGCCTCCCTACTGGCGCTCGGGGTTAGGCCTGGTATGCCTACCTGATCCTCGGGTGTAGTACCACTACCCCCATTGTTACTCCCGGGTAGTACCGGTACCCCTGCGGGCGCTCTGGGGTGGGCCTGGTATCCCTGCCCGACCCCCCGGGGTGGTACCGGTACCCCTGCTGGGGCCTCGGGGTGGGCCTGGTACCCCTACCCGATCCTTCAGGGGTAGTACCGGTACCCCTGCCGGCGCTCCGGGGTGGGCCTCTTACCCCTACCCGATCCTTCGGGGGTAGTACTGGTACCCCTACTCGTGCTCCGGGATGGTAGCGGTACCCCTGCTGGCGCTCCGGGGTGGGCCTGGTATCCCTACCCGACCCTCCGGGGTAGTACCGGTACCCCTACTCGCGCTCTGGGGTGGTAGCGGTACCCCTGCTGGCGCCCCTACCGGTCCACCGGGGTAGGTCTGGTATCCCTACCTGACCCCCCGGGGTGGTATTGGTACCCCTGCTGGCGCTCCGGCGTAGGCCTGGCGTCCCTACTGGCGCTCGGGGGTAGGCCTGTTATCCCCAGCTGATCCTGCGGGGTCGTATCGCTATCCCTGACTGACCCTCCGGGGTGGTAGCGTTACCCCCTGCTGGCGCTCCGGGGTGGGCCTGGTATCCCTACCCGACCCTCCAGGGTAGTACCGGTACCCCTACTCGCGCTCCGGGGTGGTACCGCTACCCCTGCCGGCGCTCCGGGGTGGGCCTGGTATCCCTACCCGACCCCCCGGCGTGGTACCGGTACTCCGGCTGGCGATCTGGCATAGGCCTGGTGTCCCTACTGGCGCTCCGGGGTGGGTCTGGTACCCCTACCTGATCCTCGGGGGTAGTACCAGTCCCCCCACTGTTGCTCCGGGGTACTACCGGTACCCCTGCTGGTGCTCCGGGGTGGGCCTGGTATCCCTACCCGACCCTCCGGGGTAGTACCAGTACACCTACTCGCGCTCTGGGGTGGTAGCAGTACCCCTGCTGGCGCCCCTACCGGCGCTCCGGGGGAGGTCAGGTATCCCTACCTGACCCCCCGGGGTGGTACCGGTACCCCTGCCGGCGCTCCGGGGTGGTCCTCTTACCCCTACCCGATCCTTCGGGGGTAGTACCGGTACCCCTACTCGTGCTCCAGGATGGTAGCGGTACCCCTGCAGGCGCTCCGGGGTAGGCCTGGCGTCCCTACCGGCGCGCCGGGGTAGGTCTGGTATCCCTACCTGACCCCCCGGGGTGGTACCGGTACCCCTGCTGGCGCGCCGGCATAGAGAAGGCCTCCCTACTGGCGCTCGGGGGTAGGCCTGGTATCCCTACCTGATCCTCGGGGGTAGTACCGGTACCCCTACCGGCACTCCAGTTTGGTAGCGGTACCCCTGCTGGCGCTCCGGGTTGGGCCTGGTATCCCTACCCGACCCTCCAGGGTAGTACCAGTACCCCTACTCGCACTCTGGGGTGGTAGCGGTACCCCTGCTGGCGCCCCTACCGGTCCACCGGGTTAGGTCTGGTATCCCTACCTGACCCCCCGGGGTGGTACCGGTACCCCTGCTGGCGCTCCGGCCTAGACCTGGCCTCCCTACTGGCTCTCGAGGGTAGGCCTGGTATGCCTACCTGATCCTCGGGTGTAGTACCACTACCCCCACTGTTACTCCAGGGTAGTACCGGTACCCCTGCGGGCGCTCCAGGGTGGGCCTGGTATCCCTGCCCGACCCCCCGGGGTGGTACCGGTACCCCTGCTGGCGCCTCGGGGTGGGCCTCTTACCCCTACCCGATCCTTCGGGGGTAGTACCGGTACCCCTACTCGTGCTCCGGGATGGTAGCGGTACCCCTGCTGGCGCTCCGGGGTAGGCCTGGCGTCCCTACTGGCGCTCCGGGGTGGGCCTGGTATCCCTACTTGATCCTCGGGGGTAGTACCACTACCCCTAGTGTTAATCCGGGGTGGTACCAGTATCCCTGCCGACGCTCCGGGGTGGGCCTGGTACCTCTACCCGATCCTTCGGGGGTAGTACCGGTACCACTACCGGCACTCCAGTTTGGTAGCGGTACCTCTGCCGGCGCTCCGGGGTGGGCCTGGTATCCCTACCCGACCCCCCGGCGTGGTACCGGTACTCCGGCTGGCGATCTGGCATAGGCCTGGAGTCCCTACTGGCACTCCGGGGTGGGTCTGGTACCCCTACCTGATCCTCGGGGGTAGTACCAGTCCCCCCACTGTTGCTCCGGGGTACTACCGGTACCCCTGCTGGCGCTCCGGGGTGGGCCTGGTATCCCTACCCGACCCTCCGGGGTAGTACCAGTACACCTACTCGCGCTCTGGGGTGGTAGCGGTACCCCTGCTGGCGCCCCTACCGGCGCGCCGGGGGAGGTCTGGTATCCCTACCTGACCCCCCGGGGTGGTACCGGTACCCCTGCTGGCGCTCCAGCATAGACCAGGCCTCCCTACTGGCGCTCGGGGTTAGGCCTGGTATGCCTACCTGATCCTCGGGGGTAGTACCGGTACCCCCACTGTTACTCCCGGGTAGTACCGGTACCCCTGCGGGCGCTCCAGGGTGGGCCTGGTATCCCTGCCCGACCCCCCGGGGTGGTACCGGTACCCCTGCTGGCGCCTCGGGGTGGGCCTGGTACCCCTACCCGATCCTTCGGGGGTAGTACCGGTACCCCTGCCGGCGCTCCGGGGTGGGCCTCTTACCCCTACCCGATCCTTCGTGGGTAGTACTGGTACCCATACTCGTGCTCCGGGATGGTAGCGGTACCCCTGCTGGCGCTCCGGGGTAGGCCTGGCGTCCCTACTGGCGCTCCGGGGTGGGCCTGGTATTCCTACTTGATCCTCAGGGGTAGTACCACTACCCCTAGTGTTAATTCGGGGTGGTACCAGTATCCCTGCCGACGCTCCGGGGTGGGCCTGGTACCTCTACCCGATCCTTCGGGGGTAGTACCGGTACCCCTACCGGCACTCCAGTTTGGTAGCGGTACCCCTGCTGGCGCTCCGGGGTGGGCCTGGTATCCCTACCCGACCCTCCGGGGTAGTACCAGTACCCCTACTCGCGCTCCGGGGTGGTACCGCTACCCCTGCCGGCGCTCCGGGGTGCACCTGGTATCCCTACCCGACCCCCCGGCGTGGTACCGGTACTCCGGCTGGCGATCTGGCATAGGCCTGGTGTCCCTACTGGCGCTCCGGGGTGGGTCTGGTACCCCTACCTGATCCTCGGGGGTAGTACCAGTCCCCCCACTGTTGCTCCGGGGTACTACCGGTACCCCTGCTGGTGCTCCGGGGTGGGCCTGGTATCCCTACCCGACCCTCCGGGGTAGTACCAGTACACCTACTCGCGCTCTGGGGTGGTAGCAGTACCCCTGCTGGCGCCCCTACCGGCGCGCCGGGGGAGGTCTGGTATCCCTACCTGACCCCCCGGGGTGGTTCCGGTACCCCTGCTGGCGCTCCAGCATAGACCAGGCCTCCCTACTGGCTCTCTGGGGTAGGCCTGGTATGCCTACCTGATCCTCGGGGGTAGTACCGGTACCCCCACTGTTACTCCCGGGTAGTACCGGTACCCCTGCGGGCGCTCCGGGGTGGGCCTCGTATCCCCGCCCGACCCCCCGAGGTGGTACTGGTACCCCTGCCGGCGCTCCGGGGTGGTCCTCTTACCCCTACCCGATCCTTCGGGGGTAGTACCGGTACCCCTACTTGTGCTCCAGGATGGTAGCGGTACCCCTGCAGGCGCTCCGGGGTAGGCCTGGCGTCCCTACCGGCGCGCCGGGGTAGGTCTGGTATCCCTACCTGACCCCCCGGGGTGGTACCGGTACCCCTGCTGGCGCGCCGGCATAGAGAAGGCCTCCGTACTGGCGCTCGGGGGTAGGCCTGGTATCCCTACCTGATCCTCGGGGGTAGTACCGGTACCCCTACCGGCACTCCAGTTTGGTAGCGGTACCCCTGCTGGCGCTCCAGGTTGGGCCTGGTATCCCTACCCGACCCTCCAGGGTAGTACCAGTACCCCTACTCGCGCTCTGGGGTGGTAGCGGTAACCCTGCTGGCGCCCCTACTGGTCCACCGGGTTAGGTCTGGTATCCCTACCTGACCCCCCAGGGTGGTACCGGTACCCCTGCTGGCGCGCCGGCATAGAGCAGGCCTCCCTACTGGCGCTCGGGGTTAGGCCTGGTATGCCTACCTGATCCTCGGGTGTAGTACCACTACCCCCATTGTTACTCCCGGGTAGTACCGGTACCCCTGCGGGCGCTCTGGGGTGGGCCTGGTATCCCTGCCCGACCCCCCGGGGTGGTAACGGTACCCCTGCTGGGGCCTCGGGGTGGGCCTGGTACCCCTACCCGATCCTTTCGGGGGTAGTACCGGTACCCCTGCCGGCGCTCCGGGGTGGGCCTCTTACCCCTACCCGATCCTTCGGGGGTAGTACTGGTACCCCTACTCGTGCTCCGGGATGGTAGCGGTACCCCTGCTGGCGCCCCTACCGGTCCACCGGGGTAGGTCTGGTATCCCTACCCGACCCTCCGGGGTAGTACCGGTACCCCTACTCGCGCTCTGGGGTGGTAGCGGTACCCCTGCTGGCGCCCCTACCGGTCCACCGGGGTAGGTCTGGTATCCCTACCTGACCCCCCGCGGTGGTACCAGTACCCCTGCTGGCGCTCCAGAGTAGGCCTGGCGTCCCTACTGGCGCTCGGGGGTAGGCCTGTTATCCCCAGCTGATCCTGCGGGGTCGTATCGCTATCCCTGACTGACCCTCCGGGGTGGTAGCGTTACCCCCTGCTGGCGCTCCGGGGTGGGCCTGGTATCCCTACCTGACCCTCCAGGGTAGTATCGGTACCCCTACTCGCGCTCCGGGGTGGTACCGCTACCCCTGCCGGCGCTCCGGGGTGGGCCTGGTATCCCTACCCGACCCCCCGGCGTGGTACCGGTACTCCGGCTGGCGATCTGGCATAGGCCTGGTGTCCCTACTGGCGCTCCGGGGTGGGTCTGGTACCCCTACCTGATCCTCGGGGGTAGTACCAGTCCCCCCACTGTTGCTCCGGGGTACTACCGGTACCCCTGCTGGTGCTCCGGGGTGGGCCTGGTATCCCTACCCGACCCTCCGGGGTAGTACCAGTACACCTACTCGCGCTCTGGGGTGGTAGCGGTACCCCTGCTGGCGCCCCTACCGGCACGCCGGGGGAGGTCTGGTATCCCTACCTGACCCCCCGGGGTGGTTCCGGTACCCCTGCTGGCGCTCCAGCATAGACCAGGCCTCCCTACTGGCTCTCTGGGGTAGGCCTGGTATGCCTACCTGATCCTCGGGGGTAGTACCGGTACCCCCACTGTTACGCCCGGGTAGTACCGGTACCCCTGCGGGCGCTCCGGGGTGGGCCTCGTATCCCCGCCCGACCCCCCGAGGTGGTACCGGTACCCCTGCCGGCGCTCCGGGGTGGTCCTCTTACCCCTACCCGATCCTTCGGGGGTAGTACCGGTACCCCTACTTGTGCTCCAGGATGGTAGCGGTACCCCTGCAGGCGCTCCGGGGTAGGCCTGGCGTCCCTACCGGCGCGCCGGGGTAGGTCTGGTATCCCTACCTGACCCCCCGGGGTGGTACCGGTACCCCTGCTGGCGCTCCGGCATAGAGCAGGCCTCCCTGCTGGCGCTCGGGGGTAGGCATGGTATCCCTACCTGATCCTCGGGGGTAGTACCGGTACCCCTACCGGCACTCCGGTTTGGTAGCGGTACCCCTGCTGGCGCTCCGGGTTGGGCCTGGTATCCCTACCCGACCCTCCAGGGTAGTACCAGTACCCCTACTCGCGCCCTGGGGTGGTAGCGGTACCCCTGCGGGCGCCCATACCGGTCCACCGGGTTAGGTCTGGTATCCCTACCTGACCCCCCGGGGTGGTACCGGTACCCCTGCTGGCGCGCCGGCATAGAGCAGGCCTCCCTACTGGCGCTCGGGGTTAGGCCTGGTATGCCTACCTGATCCACGGGTGTAGTACCACTACCCCCATTGTTACTCCCGGGTAGTACCGGTACCCCTGCGGGCGCTCTGGTCTGGGCCTGGTACCCCTACCCGATCCTTCGGGGGTAGTACCGGTACCACTACTGGCACTCCGGTTTGGTAGCGGTACCCCTGCCGGCACTCCGGGGTGGGCCTGGTACCCCTACCCGATCCTTCGGGGGTAGTACCGGTACCCCTACTGGCACTCCGGTTTGGTAGCGGTACCCCTGCTGGCTCTCCGGCGTAGGCCTGGCGTCCCTACTGGTGCTCCGGGGTGGGCCTGGTACCCCTACCTCATCCTCGGGGGTAGTACCACTACCCCTAGTGTTAATCCGGGGTGGTACCGGTACCCCTGCCGGCGCTCCGGGGTGGGCCTGGTATCCCTACCCGATCCTTCGGGGGTAGTACCGGTACCCCTACCGGCACTCCAGTTTGGTACCGGTACCCCTGCTGGCGCTCCGGCGTAGGCCTGGCGTCCCTACTGGCGCTCGGGGGTAGGCCTGGTATCCCCAGCTGATCCTGCGGGGTCGTACCGCTATCCCTGCCTGACCCTCCGGGGTGGTAGCGTTACCCCCCGCTGGCGCTCCGGGGTGGGCCTGGTACCCCTACCCGATCCTTCGGGGTAGTACCGGTACCCCTACTCGCGCTCCGGGGTGGTACCGGTACCCCTGCCGGCGCTCCGGGGTGGGCCTGGTATCCCTACCCGATCCTTCTGGGGTAGTACCGGTACCCCTACCGGCACTCCGGTTTGGTACCGGTAACCCTACTCTCGCTCCGGGGTGGGCCTGGTACCCCTACCCGATCCTTCGGGGTAGTACCGGTACCCCTACTCGCGCTCTGGGGTGGTAGCGGTACCCCTGCTGCCGCCCCTACCGGTCCACCGGGGTAGGTCTGGTATCCCTACCTGACCCCCCGGGGTGGTACCGGTACCCCTGCTGGTGCTCCGGCATAGAGCAGGCCTCCCTACTGGCACTCGGGGTTAGGCCTAGTATGCCTACCTGATCCTCGGGTGTAGTACCACTACCCCCACTGTTACTCCCGGGTAGTACCGGTACCCCTGCGGGCGCTCCAGGGTGGGCCTGGTATCCCTGCCCGACCCCCCGGGGTGGTACCGGTACCCCTGCTGGCGCCTCGGGGTGGGCCTGGTACCCCTACCCGATCCTTCGGGGGTAGTACCGGTACCCCTGCCGGCGCTCCGGGGTGGGCCTCTTACCCCTACCCGATCCTTCGTGGGTAGTACCGGTACCCCTACTCGTGCTCCGGGATGGTAGCGGTACCCCTGCTGGCGCTCCGGGGTAGGCATGGCGTCCCTACTGGCGCTCCGGGGTGGGCCTGGTATCCCCGCCCGACCCCCCGAGGTGGTACTGGTACCCCTGCCGGCGCTCCGGGGTGGTCCTCTTACCCCTACCCGATCCTTCGGGGGTAGTACCGGTACCCCTACTTGTGCTCCAGGATGGTAGCGGTACCCCTGCAGGCGCTCCGGGGTAGGCCTGGCGTCCCTACCGGCGCGCCGGGGTAGGTCTGGTATCCCTACCTGACCCCCCGGGGTGGTACCGGTACCCCTGCTGGCGCGCCGGCATAGAGCAGGCCTCCCTACTGGCGCTCGGGGTTAGGCCTGGTATGCCTACCTGATCCTCGGGTGTAGTACCACTACCCCCATTGTTACTCCCGGGTAGTACCGGTACCCCTGCGGGCGCTCTGGGGTGGGCCTGGTATCCCTGCCCGACCCCCCGGGGTGGTACCGGTACCCCTGCTGGGGCCTCGGGGTGGGCCTGGTACCCCTACCCGATCCTTCAGGGGTAGTACCGGTACCCCTGCCGGCGCTCCGGGGTGGGCCTCTTACCCCTACCCGATCCTTCGGGGGTAGTACTGGTACCCCTACTCGTGCTCCGGGATGGTAGCGGTACCCCTGCTGGCGCTCCGGGGTGGGCCTGTTATCCCTACCCGACCCTCCGGGGTAGTACCGGTACCCCTACTCGCGCTCTGGGGTGGTAGCGGTACCCCTGCTGGCGCCCCTACCAGTCCACCGGGGTAGGTCTGGTATCCCTACCTGACCCCCCGGGGTGGTATTGGTACCCCTGCTGGCGCTCCGGCGTAGGCCTGGCGTCCCTACTGGCGCTCGGGGGTAGGCCTGTTATCCCCAGCTGATCCTGCGGGGTCGTATCGCTATCCCTGACTGACCCTCCGGGGTGGTAGCGTTACCCCCTGCTGGCGCTCCGGGGTGGGCCTGGTATCCCTACCCGACCCTCCAGGGTAGTACCGGTACCCCTACTCGCGCTCCGGGGTGGTACCGCTACCCCTGCCGGCGCTCCGGGGTGCACCTGGTATCCCTACCCGACCCCCCGGCGTGGTACCGGTACTCCGGCTGGCGATCTGGCATAGGCCTGGTGTCCCTACTGGCGCTCCGGGGTGGGTCTGGTACCCCTACCTGATCCTCGGGGGTAGTACCAGTCCCCCCACTGTTGCTCCGGGGTACTACCGGTACCCCTGCTGGTGCTCCGGGGTGGGCCTGGTATCCCTACCCGACCCTCCGGGGTAGTACCAGTACACCTACTCGCGCTCTGGGGTGGTAGCAGTACCCCTGCTGGCGCCCCTACCGGCGCGCCGGGGGAGGTCTGGTATCCCTACCTGACCCCCCGGGGTGGTTCCGGTACCCCTGCTGGCGCTCCAGCATAGACCAGGCCTCCCTACTGGCTCTCTGGGGTAGGCCTGGTATGCCTACCTGATCCTCGGGGGTAGTACCGGTACCCCCACTGTTACGCCCGGGTAGTACCGGTACCCCTGCGGGCGCTCCGGGGTGGGCCTCGTATCCCCGCCCGACCCCCCGAGGTGGTACTGGTACCCCTGCCGGCGCTCCGGGGTGGTCCTCTTACCCCTACCCGATCCTTCGGGGGTAGTACCGGTACCCCTACTTGTGCTCCAGGATGGTAGCTGTACCCCTGCAGGCGCTCCGGGGTAGGCCTGGCGTCCCTACCGGCGCGCCGGGGTAGGTCTGGTATCCCTACCTGACCCCCCGGGGTGGTACCGGTACCCCTGCTGGCGCGCCGGCATAGAGCAGGCCTCCCTACTGGCGCTCGGGGTTAGGCCTGGTATGCCTACCTGATCCTCGGGTGTAGTACCACTACCCCCATTGTTACTCCCGGGTAGTACCGGTACCCCTGCGGGCGCTCTGGGGTGGGCCTGGTATCCCTGCCCGACCCCCCGGGGTGGTACCGGTACCCCTGCTGGGGCCTCGGGGTGGGCCTGGTACCCCTACCCGATCCTTCAGGGGTAGTACCGGTACCCCTGCCGGCGCTCCGGGGTGGGCCTCTTACCCCTACCCGATCCTTCGGGGGTAGTACTGGTACCCCTACTCGTGCTCCGGGATGGTAGCGGTACCCCTGCTGGCGCTCCGGGGTGGGCCTGGTATCCCTACCCGACCCTCCGGGGTAGTACCGGTACCCCTACTCGCGCTCTGGGGTGGTAGCGGTACCCCTGCTGGCGCCCCTACCGGTCCACCGGGGTAGGTCTGGTATCCCTACCTGACCCCCCGGGGTGGTATTGGTACCCCTGCTGGCGCTCCGGCGTAGGCCTGGCGTCCCTACTGGCGCTCGGGGGTAGGCCTGTTATCCCCAGCTGATCCTGCGGGGTCGTATCGCTATCCCTGCCTGACCCTCCGGGGTGGTAGCGTTACCCCCTGCTGGCGCTCCGGGGTGGGCCTGGTATCCCTACCCGACCCTCCAGGGTAGTACCGGTACCCCTACTCGCGCTCCGGGGTGGTACCGCTACCCCTGCCGGCGCTCCGGGGTGGGCCTGGTATCCCTACCCGACCCCCCGGCGTGGTACCGGTACTCCGGCTGGCGATCTGGCATAGGCCTGGTGTCCCTACTGGCGCTCCGGGGTGGGTCTGGTACCCCTACCTGATCCTCGGGGGTAGTACCAGTCCCCCCACTGTTGCTCCGGGGTACTACCGGTACCCCTGCTGGTGCTCCGGGGTGGGCCTGGTATCCCTACCCGACCCTCCGGGGTAGTACCAGTACACCTACTCGCGCTCTGGGGTGGTAGCAGTACCCCTGCTGGCGCCCCTACCGGTCCACCGGGTTAGGTCTGGTATCCCTACCTGACCCCCCGGGGTGGTACCGGTACCCCTGCTTGCGCTCCGGCCTAGACCTGGCCTCCCTACTGGCTCTCGAGGGTAGGCCTGGTATGCCTACCTGATCCTCGGGTGTAGTACCACTACCCCCACTGTTACTCCCGGGTAGTACCGGTACCCCCCGCTGGCGCTTCGGGGTGGGCCTGGTATCCCTGCCCGACCCCCCGTGGTGGTACCGGTACTCCTGCTGGCGCCTCGGGGTGGGCCTGGTACCCCTACCCGATCCTTCGGGGGCAGTACCGGTACCCCTACCGGCACTACGGTTTGGTACCGGTACCCCTGCTGGCACCTCGGGGTGGGCCTCTTACCCCTACCCGATCCTTCGGGGGTAGTACCGGTACCCCTACTCGTGCTCCGGGATGGTAGCGGTACCCCTGCTGGCGCTCCGGGGTAGGCCTGGCGTCCCTACTGGCGCTCCGGGGTGGGCCTGGTATCCCTACTTGATCCTCGGGGGTAGTACCACTACCCCTAGTGTTAATCCGGGGTGGTACCAGTATCCCTGCCGACGCTCCGCGGTGGGCCTGGTATCCCCGCCCGACCCCCCGAGGTGGTACTGGTACCCCTGCCGGCGCTCCGGGGTGGTCCTCTTACCCCTACCCGATCCTTCGGGGGTAGTACCGGTACCCCTACTTGTGCTCCAGGATGGTAGCGGTACCCCTGCAGGCGCTCCGGGGTAGGCCTGGCGTCCCTACCGGCGCGCCGGGGTAGGTCTGGTATCCCTACCTGACCCCCCGGGGTGGTACCGGTACCCCTGCTGGCGCGCCGGCATAGAGAAGGCCTCCGTACTGGCGCTCGGGGGTAGGCCTGGTATCCCTACCTGATCCTCGGGGGTAGTACCGGTACCCCTACCGGCACTCCAGTTTGGTAGCGGTACCCCTGCTGGCGCTCCAGGTTGGGCCTGGTATCCCTACCCGACCCTCCAGGGTAGTACCAGTACCCCTACTCGCGCTCTGGGGTGGTAGCGGTAACCCTGCTGGCGCCCCTACTGGTCCACCGGGTTAGGTCTGGTATCCCTACCTGACCCCCCAGGGTGGTACCGGTACCCCTGCTGGCGCGCCGGCATAGAGCAGGCCTCCCTACTGGCGCTCGGGGTTAGGCCTGGTATGCCTACCTGATCCTCGGGTGTAGTACCACTACCCCCATTGTTACTCCCGGGTAGTACCGGTACCCCTGCGGGCGCTCTGGGGTGGGCCTGGTATCCCTGCCCGACCCCCCGGGGTGGTACCGGTACCCCTGCTGGGGCCTCGGGGTGGGCCTGGTACCCCTACCCGATCCTTTCGGGGGTAGTACCGGTACCCCTGCCGGCGCTCCGGGGTGGGCCTCTTACCCCTACCCGATCCTTCGGGGGTAGTACTGGTACCCCTACTCGTGCTCCGGGATGGTAGCGGTACCCCTGCTGGCGCCCCTACCGGTCCACCGGGGTAGGTCTGGTATCCCTACCCGACCCTCCGGGGTAGTACCGGTACCCCTACTCGCGCTCTGGGGTGGTAGCGGTACCCCTGCTGGCGCCCCTACCGGTCCACCGGGGTAGGTCTGGTATCCCTACCTGACCCCCCGCGGTGGTACCAGTACCCCTGCTGGCGCTCCGGAGTAGGCCTGGCGTCCCTACTGGCGCTCGGGGGTAGGCCTGTTATCCCCAGCTGATCCTGCGGGGTCGTATCGCTATCCCTGACTGACCCTCCGGGGTGGTAGCGTTACCCCCTGCTGGCGCTCCGGGGTGGGCCTGGTATCCCTACCTGACCCTCCAGGGTAGTATCGGTACCCCTACTCGCGCTCCGGGGTGGTACCGCTACCCCTGCCGGCGCTCCGGGGTGGGCCTGGTATCCCTACCCGACCCCTCGGCGTGGTACCGGTACTCCGGCTGGCGATCTGGCATAGGCCTGGTGTCCCTACTGGCGCTCCGGGGTGGGTCTGGTACCCCTACCTGATCCTCGGGGGTAGTACCAGTCCCCCCACTGTTGCTCCGGGGTACTACCGGTACCCCTGCTGGTGCTCCGGGGTGGGCCTGGTATCCCTACCCGACCCTCCGGGGTAGTACCAGTACACCTACTCGCGCTCTGGGGTGGTAGCGGTACCCCTGCTGGCGCCCCTACCGGCACGCCGGGGGAGGTCTGGTATCCCTACCTGACCCCCCGGGGTGGTTCCGGTACCCCTGCTGGCGCTCCAGCATAGACCAGGCCTCCCTACTGGCTCTCTGGGGTAGGCCTGGTATGCCTACCTGATCCTCGGGGGTAGTACCGGTACCCCCACTGTTACGCCCGGGTAGTACCGGTACCCCTGCGGGCGCTCCGGGGTGGGCCTCGTATCCCCGCCCGACCCCCCGAGGTGGTACCGGTACCCCTGCCGGCGCTCCGGGGTGGTCCTCTTACCCCTACCCGATCCTTCGGGGGTAGTACCGGTACCCCTACTTGTGCTCCAGGATGGTAGCGGTACCCCTGCAGGCGCTCCGGGGTAGGCCTGGCGTCCCTACCGGCGCGCCGGGGTAGGTCTGGTATCCCTACCTGACCCCCCGGGGTGGTACCGGTACCCCTGCTGGCGCTCCGGCATAGAGCAGGCCTCCCTGCTGGCGCTCGGGGGTAGGCATGGTATCCCTACCTGATCCTCGGGGGTAGTACCGGTACCCCTACCGGCACTCCGGTTTGGTAGCGGTACCCCTGCTGGCGCTCCGGGTTGGGCCTGGTATCCCTACCCGACCCTCCAGGGTAGTACCAGTACCCCTACTCGCGCCCTGGGGTGGTAGCGGTACCCCTGCGGGCGCCCATACCGGTCCACCGGGTTAGGTCTGGTATCCCTACCTGACCCCCCGGGGTGGTACCGGTACCCCTGCTGGCGCGCCGGCATAGAGCAGGCCTCCCTACTGGCGCTCGGGGTTAGGCCTGGTATGCCTACCTGATCCACGGGTGTAGTACCACTACCCCCATTGTTACTCCCGGGTAGTACCGGTACCCCTGCGGGCGCTCTGGTCTGGGCCTGGTACCCCTACCCGATCCTTCGGGGGTAGTACCGGTACCACTACTGGCACTCCGGTTTGGTAGCGGTACCCCTGCCGGCACTCCGGGGTGGGCCTGGTACCCCTACCCGATCCTTCGGGGGTAGTACCGGTACCCCTACTGGCACTCCGGTTTGGTAGCGGTACCCCTGCTGGCTCTCCGGCGTAGGCCTGGCGTCCCTACTGGTGCTCCGGGGTGGGCCTGGTACCCCTACCTCATCCTCGGGGGTAGTACCACTACCCCTAGTGTTAATCCGGGGTGGTACCGGTACCCCTGCCGGCGCTCCGGGGTGGGCCTGGTATCCCTACCCGATCCTTCGGGGGTAGTACCGGTACCCCTACCGGCACTCCAGTTTGGTACCGGTACCCCTGCTGGCGCTCCGGCGTAGGCCTGGCGTCCCTACTGGCGCTCGGGGGTAGGCCTGGTATCCCCAGCTGATCCTGCGGGGTCGTACCGCTATCCCTGCCTGACCCTCCGGGGTGGTAGCGTTACCCCCCGCTGGCGCTCCGGGGTGGGCCTGGTACCCCTACCCGATCCTTCGGGGTAGTACCGGTACCCCTACTCGCGCTCCGGGGTGGTACCGGTACCCCTGCCGGCGCTCCGGGGTGGGCCTGGTATCCCTACCCGATCCTTCTGGGGTAGTACCGGTACCCCTACCGGCACTCCGGTTTGGTACCGGTAACCCTACTCTCGCTCCGGGGTGGGCCTGGTACCCCTACCCGATCCTTCGGGGTAGTACCGGTACCCCTACTCGCGCTCTGGGGTGGTAGCGGTACCCCTGCTGCCGCCCCTACCGGTCCACCGGGGTAGGTCTGGTATCCCTACCTGACCCCCCGGGGTGGTACCGGTACCCCTGCTGGTGCTCCGGCATAGAGCAGGCCTCCCTACTGGCACTCGGGGTTAGGCCTAGTATGCCTACCTGATCCTCGGGTGTAGTACCACTACCCCCACTGTTACTCCCGGGTAGTACCGGTACCCCTGCGGGCGCTCCAGGGTGGGCCTGGTATCCCTGCCCGACCCCCCGGGGTGGTACCGGTACCCCTGCTGGCGCCTCGGGGTGGGCCTGGTACCCCTACCCGATCCTTCGGGGGTAGTACCGGTACCCCTGCCGGCGCTCCGGGGTGGGCCTCTTACCCCTACCCGATCCTTCGTGGGTAGTACCGGTACCCCTACTCGTGCTCCGGGATGGTAGCGGTACCCCTGCTGGCGCTCCGGGGTAGGCATGGCGTCCCTACTGGCGCTCCGGGGTGGGCCTGGTATCCCCGCCCGACCCCCCGAGGTGGTACTGGTACCCCTGCCGGCGCTCCGGGGTGGTCCTCTTACCCCTACCCGATCCTTCGGGGGTAGTACCGGTACCCCTACTTGTGCTCCAGGATGGTAGCGGTACCCCTGCAGGCGCTCCGGGGTAGGCCTGGCGTCCCTACCGGCGCGCCGGGGTAGGTCTGGTATCCCTACCTGACCCCCCGGGGTGGTACCGGTACCCCTGCTGGCGCGCCGGCATAGAGCAGGCCTCCCTACTGGCGCTCGGGGTTAGGCCTGGTATGCCTACCTGATCCTCGGGTGTAGTACCACTACCCCCATTGTTACTCCCGGGTAGTACCGGTACCCCTGCGGGCGCTCTGGGGTGGGCCTGGTATCCCTGCCCGACCCCCCGGGGTGGTACCGGTACCCCTGCTGGGGCCTCGGGGTGGGCCTGGTACCCCTACCCGATCCTTCAGGGGTAGTACCGGTACCCCTGCCGGCGCTCCGGGGTGGGCCTCTTACCCCTACCCGATCCTTCGGGGGTAGTACTGGTACCCCTACTCGTGCTCCGGGATGGTAGCGGTACCCCTGCTGGCGCTCCGGGGTGGGCCTGTTATCCCTACCCGACCCTCCGGGGTAGTACCGGTACCCCTACTCGCGCTCTGGGGTGGTAGCGGTACCCCTGCTGGCGCCCCTACCAGTCCACCGGGGTAGGTCTGGTATCCCTACCTGACCCCCCGGGGTGGTATTGGTACCCCTGCTGGCGCTCCGGCGTAGGCCTGGCGTCCCTACTGGCGCTCGGGGGTAGGCCTGTTATCCCCAGCTGATCCTGCGGGGTCGTATCGCTATCCCTGCCTGACCCTCCGGGGTGGTAGCGTTACCCCCTGCTGGCGCTCCGGGGTGGGCCTGGTATCCCTACCCGACCCTCCAGGGTAGTACCGGTACCCCTACTCGCGCTCCGGGGTGGTACCGCTACCCCTGCCGGCGCTCCGGGGTGGGCCTGGTATCCCTACCCGACCCCCCGGCGTGGTACCGGTACTCCGGCTGGCGATCTGGCATAGGCCTGGTGTCCCTACTGGCGCTCCGGGGTGGGTCTGGTACCCCTACCTGATCCTCGGGGGTAGTACCAGTCCCCCCACTGTTGCTCCGGGGTACTACCGGTACCCCTGCTGGTGCTCCGGGGTGGGCCTGGTATCCCTACCCGACCCTCCGGGGTAGTACCAGTACACCTACTCGCGCTCTGGGGTGGTAGCAGTACCCCTGCTGGCGCCCCTACCGGTCCACCGGGTTAGGTCTGGTATCCCTACCTGACCCCCCGGGGTGGTACCGGTACCCCTGCTTGCGCTCCGGCCTAGACCTGGCCTCCCTACTGGCTCTCGAGGGTAGGCCTGGTATGCCTACCTGATCCTCGGGTGTAGTACCACTACCCCCACTGTTACTCCCGGGTAGTACCGGTACCCCCCGCTGGCGCTTCGGGGTGGGCCTGGTATCCCTGCCCGACCCCCCGTGGTGGTACCGGTACTCCTGCTGGCGCCTCGGGGTGGGCCTGGTACCCCTACCCGATCCTTCGGGGGCAGTACCGGTACCCCTACCGGCACTACGGTTTGGTACCGGTACCCCTGCTGGCACCTCGGGGTGGGCCTCTTACCCCTACCCGATCCTTCGGGGGTAGTACCGGTACCCCTACTCGTGCTCCGGGATGGTAGCGGTACCCCTGCTGGCGCTCCGGGGTAGGCCTGGCGTCCCTACTGGCGCTCCGGGGTGGGCCTGGTATCCCTACTTGATCCTCGGGGGTAGTACCACTACCCCTAGTGTTAATCCGGGGTGGTACCAGTATCCCTGCCGACGCTCCGCGGTGGGCCTGGTACCTCTACCCGATCCTTCGGGGGTAGTACCGGTACCCCTACCGGCACTCCAGTTTGGTAGCGGTACCCCTGCTGGCGCTCCGGGTTGGGCCTGGTATCCCTGCCCGACCCCCCGGGGTGGTACCGGTACTCCTGCTGGCGCCTCGGGGTGGGCCTGGTACCCCTACCCGATCCTTCGGGGGCAGTACCGGTACCCCTACCGGCAATACGTTTTGGTACCGGTACCCCTGCCGGCACTCCGGGGTGGGCCTGGTACCCCTACCCGATCCTTCGGGGGTAGTACCGGTACCCCTACTGGCACTCCGGTTTGGTAGCGGTACCCCTGCTGGCTGTCCGGCGTAGGCCTGGCGTCCCTACTGGTGCTCCGGGGTGGACCTGGTACCCCTACCTGATCCTCGGGGGTAGTACCACTACCCCTAGTGTTAATCCGGGGTGGTACCGGTACCCCTGCCGGCGCTCCGGGGTGGGCCTGGTATCCCTACCCGACCCTCCGGGGTAGTACCGGTACCCCCACTCGCGCTCTGGGGTGGTATCGGTACCCCTGCTGCCGCCCCTACTGGTCCACCGGGGTAGGTCTGGTATCCCTACCTCACCCCCCGCGGTGGTACCGGTACCCCTGCTGGCGCTCCGGCGTAGGCCTGGCGTCCCTACTGGCGCTCGGGGGTAGGCCTGGTATCCCCAGCTGATCCTGCGGGGTCGTACCGCTATCCCTGCCTGACCCTCCGGGGTGGTAGCGTTACCCCCCGCTGGCGCTCCGGGGTGGGCCTGGTACCCCTACCCGATCATTCGGGGTAGTACCGGTACCCCTACTCGCGCTCCGGGGTGGTACCGGTACCCCTGCCGGCGCTCCGGGGTGGGCCTGGTATCCCTACCCGATCCTTCTGGGGTAGTACCGGTACCCCTACCGGCACTCCGGTTTGGTACCGGTAACCCTACTCTCGCTCCGGGGTGGGCCTGGTACCCCTACCCGATCCTTCGGGGTAGTACTGGTACCCCTACTCGCGCTCCGGGGTGGTAGCGGTACCCCTGCCGGTGCTCCGGGTTGTACGTGGTGTCCCTACCCGACCCCCGGGGCTTGTACCGGTACCCCTGCTGGCGCTCTGGGGTGGTATCGGTACCCCTGCTGGCGCTCGGGGTGGGGCTGGTATCCCTACCCGACCCTCCGGGGTAGTACCAGTACCCCTACTCGCGCTCTGGGGTGGTAGCGGTACCCCTGCTGCCGCCCCTACCGGTCCACCGGGGTAGGTCTGGTATCCCTACCTGACCCCCCGGGGTGGTACCGGTACCCCTGCTGGTGCTCCGGCATAGAGCAGGCCTCCCTACTGGCACTCGGGGTTAGGCCTGGTATGCCTACCTGATCCTCGGGTGTAGTACCACTACCCCCACTGTTACTCCCGGGTAGTACCGGTACCCCTGCGGGCGCTCCAGGGTGGGCCTGGTATCCCTGCCCGACCCCCCGGGGTGGTACCGGTACCCCTGCTGGCGCCTCGGGGTGGGCCTGGTACCCCTACCCGATCCTTCTGGGGTAGTACCGGTACCCCTGCCGGCGCTCCGGGGTGGGCCTCTTACCCCTCCCCGATCCTTCGTGGGTAGTACCGGTACCCCTACTCGTGCTCCGGGATGGTAGCGGTACCCCTGCTGGCGCTCCGGGGTAGGCATGGCGTCCCTACTGGCGCTCCGGGGTGGGCCTGGTATCCCTACTTGATCCTCGGGGGTAGTACCACTACCCCTAGTGTTAATCCGGGGTGGTACCAGTATCCCTGCCGACGCTCCGGGGTGGGCCTGGTACCTCTACCCGATCCTTCGGGGGTAGTACCGGTACCCCTACCGGCACTCCAGTTTGGTAGCGGTACCCCTGCTGGCGCTCCGGGTTGGGCCTGGTATCCCTACCCGACCCTCCGGGGTAGTACCAGTACCCCTACTCGCGCTCTTGGGTGGTAGCGGTACCCCTGCTGGCGCCCCTACCGGTCCACCGGGGTAGGTCTGGTATCCCTACCTCACCCCCCGCGGTGGTACCGGT
This sequence comes from Gypaetus barbatus, assembly GCA_028022735.1. NCBI lineage: Eukaryota > Metazoa > Chordata > Aves > Accipitriformes > Accipitridae > Gypaetus > Gypaetus barbatus. Next base: position 858,062 of record JAQMCM010000049.1, on the reverse strand, counting down.
ACCCCTGCTGGCGCTCCGGTGTAGGCCTGGCGTCCCTACTGGCGCTCGGGGGTAGGCCTGATATCCCCAGCTGATCCTGCGGGGTCGTACCGCTATCCCTGCCTGACCCTCCGGGGTGGTAGCGTTACCCCCTGCCGGCGCTCCGGGGTGGGCCTGGTATCCCTACCCGACCCCCCGGCGTGGTACCGGTACTCCTGCTGGCGCTCCGGGGTGGGTCTGGTACCCCTACCTGATCCTCGGGGGTAGTACCAGTCCCCCCACTGTTGCTCCGGGGTACTACCGGTACCCCTGCTGGCGCTCCGGTGTGGGCCTGGTATCCCTACCCGACCCTCCGGGGTAGTACCAGTACACCTACTCGCGCTCTGGGGTGGTAGCGGTACCCCTGCTGGCGCCCCTACCGGCGCGCCGGGGGAGGTCTGGTATCCCTACCTGACCCCCCGGGGTGGTACCGGTACCCCTGCTGGCGCTCCAGCATAGACCAGGCCTCCCTACTGGCGCTCGGGGTTAGGCCTGGTATGCCTACCTGATCCTCGGGGGTAGTACCGGTACCCCCACTGTTACTCCCGGGTAGTACCGGTACCCCTGCGGGCGCTCCGGGGTGGGCCTCGTATCCCCGCCCGACCCCCCGGGGTGGTACCGGTACCCCTGCCGGCGCTCCGGGGTGGTCCTCTTACCCCTACCCGATCCTTCGGGGGTAGTACCGGTACCCCTACTCGTGCTCCAGGATGGTAGCGGTACCCCTGCAGGCGCTCCGGGGTAGGCCTGGCGTCCCTACCGGCGCGCCGGGGTAGGTCTGGTATCCCTACCTGACCCCCCGGGGTGGTACCGGTACCCCTGCTGGCGCTCCGGCATAGAGAAGGCCTCCCTACTGGCGCTCGGGGGTAGGCCTGGTATCCCTACCTGATCCTCGGGCGTAGTACCGGTACCCCTACCGGCACTCCAGTTTGGTAGCGGTACCACTGCTGGCGCTCCGGGTTGGGCCTGGTATCCCTACCCGACCCTCCGGGGTAGTACCAGTACCCCTACTCGCGCTCTGGGGTGGTAGCGGTACCCCTGCTGGCGCCCCTACTGGTCCACCGGGTTAGGTCTGGTATCCCTACCTGACCCCCCGGGGTGGTACCGGTACCCCTGCTGGCGCGCCGGCATAGAGCAGGCCTCCCTACTGGCGCTCGGGGTTAGGCCTGGTATGCCTACCTGATCCTCGGGTGTAGTACCACTACCCCCATTGTTACTCCCGGGTAGTACCGGTACCCCTGCGGGCGCTCTGGGGTGGGCCTGGTATCCCTGCCCGACCCCCCGGGGTGGTACCGGTACCCCTGCTGGGGCCTCGGGGTGGGCCTGGTACCCCTACCCGATCCTTCAGGGGTAGTACCGGTACCCCTGCCGGCGCTCCGGGGTGGGCCTCTTACCCCTACCCGATCCTTCGGGGGTAGTACTGGTACCCCTACTCGTGCTCCGGGATGGTAGCGGTACCCCTGCTGGCGCTCCGGGGTGGGCCTGGTATCCCTACCCGACCCTCCGGGGTAGTACCGGTACCCCTACTCGCGCTCTGGGGTGGTAGCGGTACCCCTGCTGGCGCCCCTACCGGTCCACCGGGGTAGGTCTGGTATCCCTACCTGACCCCCCGGGGTGGTATTGGTACCCCTGCTGGCGCTCCGGCGTAGGCCTGGCGTCCCTACTGGCGCTCGGCGGTAGGCCTGTTATCCCCAGCTGATCCTGCGGGGTCGTATCGCTATCCCTGACTGACCCTCCGGGGTGGTAGCGTTACCCCCTGCTGGCGCTCCGGGGTGGGCCTGGTATCCCTACCCGACCCTCCAGGGTAGTACCGGTACCCCTACTCGCGCTCCGGGGTGGTACCGCTACCCCTGCCGGCGCTCCGGGGTGGGCCTGGTATCCCTACCTGACCCCCCGGCGTGGTACCGGTACTCCGGCTGGCGATCTGGCATAGGCCTGGTGTCCCTACTGGCGCTCCGGGGTGGGTCTGGTACCCCTACCTGATCCTCGGGGGTAGTACCAGTCCCCCCACTGTTGCTCCGGGGTACTACCGGTACCCCTGCTGGTGCTCCGGGGTGGGCCTGGTATCCCTACCCGACCCTCCAGGGTAGTACCAGTACCCCTACTCGCGCTCTGGGGTGGTAGCGGTACCCCTGCTGGCGCCCCTACCGGTCCACCGGGTTAGGTCTGGTATCCCTACCTGACCCCCCGGGGTGGTACCGGTACCCCTGCTGGCGCTCCGGCCTAGACCTGGCCTCCCTACTGGCTCTCGAGGGTAGGCCTGGTATGCCTACCTGATCCTCGGGTGTAGTACCACTACCCCCACTGTTACTCCCGGGTAGTACCGGTACCCCCCGCTGGCGCTTCGGGGTGGGCCTGGTATCCCTGCCCGACCCCCCGGGGTGGTACCGGTACTCCTGCTGGCGCCTCGGGGTGGGCCTGGTACCCCTACCCGATCCTTCGGGGTAGTACCGGTACCCCTACCGGCACTCCGGTTGGTACCGGTACCCCTGGCGGCGCTCCGGGGTGGGCCTGGTACCCCTACCTGATCCTCGGGGGTAGTACCACAACCCCTAGTGTTAATCCGGGCTTGTACCGGTACCCCTGCCGGCGCTCCGGGGTGGGCCTGGTATCCCTACCCGACCCTCCGGGGTAGTACCGGTACCCCTACTCGCTCTCTGGGGTGGTATCGGTACCCCTGCTGCCGCCCCTACCGGTCCACCGGGGTAGGTCTGGTATCCCTACCTCACCCCCCGCGGTGGTACCGGTACCCCTGCTGGCGCTCCGGCGTAGCCCTGGCGTCCCTACTGGCGCTCGGGGGTAGGCCTGGTATCCCCAGCTGATCCTGCGGGGTCGTACCACTATCCCTGCCTGACCCTCCGGGGTGGTAGCGTTACCCCCCGCTGGCGCTCCGGGGTGGGCCTGGTACCCCTACCCGATCCTTTGGGGTAGTACCGGTACCCCTACTCGCGCTCCGGGGTGGTACCGTTACCCCTGCCGGCGCTCCAGGGTGGGCCTGGTATCCCTACCCGATCCTTCTGGGGTAGTACCGGTACCCCTACCGGCACTCCGGTTTGGTACAGGTAACCCTACTCTCGCTCCGGGGTGGGCCTGGTACCCCTACCCGATCCTTCGGGGTAGTACTGGTACCCCTACTCGCGCTCCGGGGTGGTAGCGGTACCCCTGCCGGTGCTCCGGGTTGCACGTGGTGTCCCTACCCGACCCCCCGGGCTTGTACCGGTACCCCTGCTGGCGCTCTGGGGTGGTATCGGTACCCCTGCTGGCGCTCCGGGGTGGGCCTGGTATCCCTACCCGACCCTCCGGGGTAGTACCAGTACCCCTACTCGCGCTCTGGGGTGGTAGCGGTACCCCTGCTGCCGCCCCTACCGGTCCACCGGGGTAGGTCTGGTATCCCTACCTGACCCCCCGGGGTGGTACCGGTACCCCTGCTGGTGCTCCGGCATAGAGCAGGCCTCCCTACTGGCACTCGGGGTTAGGCCTGGTATGCCTACCTGATCCTCGGGTGTAGTACCACTACCCCCACTGTTACTCCCGGGTAGTACCGGTACCCCTGCGGGCGCTCCAGGGTGGGCCTGGTATCCCTGCCCGACCCCCCGGGGTGGTACCGGTACCCCTGCTGGCGCCTCGGGGTGGGCCTGGTACCCCTACCCGATCCTTCTGGGGTAGTACCGGTACCCCTGCCGGCGCTCCGGGGTGGGCCTCTTACCCCTACCCGATCCTTCGTGGGTAGTACCGGTATCCCTACTCGTGCTCCGGGATGGTAGCGGTACCCCTGCTGGCGCCCCGGGTAGGCATGGCATCCCTACTGGCGCTCCGGGGTGGGCCTGGTATCCCTACTTGATCCTCGGGGGTAGTACCACTACCCCTAGTGTTAATCCGGGGTGGTACCAGTATCCCTGCCGACGCTCCGGGGTGGGCCTGGTACCTCTACCCGATCCTTCGGGGGTAGTACCGGTACCCCTACCGGCACTCCAGTTTGGTAGCGGTACCCCTGCTGGCGCTCCGGGTTGGGCCTGGTATCCCTACCCGACCCTCCGGGGTAGTACCAGTACCCCTACTCGCGCTCTGGGCTGGTAGTGGTACCCCTGCTGGCGCCCCTACCGGTCCACCGGGGTAGGTCTGGTATCCCTACCTCACCCCCCGGGGTGGTATCGGTACCCCTGCTGGCGCTCTGGCGTAGGCCTGGCGTCCCTACTGGCGCTCGGGGGTAGGCCTGGTATCCCCAGCTGATCCTGCGGGGTCGTACCGCTATCCCTGCCTGACCCTCCGGGATGGTAGCGTTACCCCCTGCCGGCGCTCCGGGGTGGGCCTGGTATCCCTACCCGACCCCCCGGCGTGGTACCGGTACTCCTGCTGGCGCTCCGGGGTGGGTCTGGTACCCCTACCTGATCCTCGGGGGTAGTACCAGTCCCCCCACTGTTGCTCCGGGGTACTACCGGTACCCCTGCTGGCGCTCCGGGGTGGGCCTGGTATCCCTACCCGACCCTCCGGAGTAGTACCAGTACACCTACTCGCGCTCTGGGGTGGTAGCGGTACCCCTGCTGGCGCCCCTACCGGCGCGCCGGGGGAGGTCTGGTATCCCTACCTGACCCCCCGGGGTGGTACCGGTACCCCTGCTGGCGCTCCAGCATAGACCAGGCCTCCCTACTGGCGCTCGGGGTTAGGCCTGGTATGCCTACCTGATCCTCGGGGGTAGTACCGGTACCCCCACTGTTACTCCCGGGTAGTACCGGTACCCCTGCGGGCGCTCCGGGGTGGGCCTCGTATCCCCGCCCGACCCCCCGAGGTGGTACCGGTACCCCTGCCGGCGCTCCGGGGTGGTCCTCTTACCCCTACCCGATCCTTCGGGGGTAGTACCGGTACCCCTACTCGTGCTCCAGGATGGTAGCGGTACCCCTGCAGGCGCTCCGGGGTAGGCCTGGCGTCCCTACCGGCGCGCCGGGGTAGGTCTGGTATCCCTACCTGACCCCCCGGGGTGGTACCGGTACCCCTGCTGGCGCTCCGGCATAGAGAAGGCCTCCCTACTGGCGCTCGGGGGTAGGCCTGGTATCCCTACCTGATCCTCGGGGGTAGTTCCGGTACCCCTACCGGCACTCCAGTTTGGTAGCGGTACCCCTGCTGGCGCTCCGGGTTGGGCCTGGTATCCCTACCCGACCCTCCAGGGTAGTACCAGTACCCCTACTCGCGCTCTGGGGTGGTAGCGGTACCCCTGCTGGCGCCCCTACTGGTACACCGGGTTAGGTCTGGTATCCCTACCTGACCCCCCGGGGTGGTACCGGTACCCCTGCTGGCGCGCCGGCATAGAGCAGGCCTCCCTACTGGCGCTCGGGGTTAGGCCTGGTATGCCTACCTGATCCTCGGGTGTAGTACCACTACCCCCATTGTTACTCCCGGGTAGTACCGGTACCCCTGCGGGCGCTCTGGGTTGGGCCTGGTATCCCTGCCCGACCCCCCGGGGTGGTACCGGTACCCCTGCTGGGGCCTCGGGGTGGGCCTGGTACCCCTACCCGATCCTTCAGGGGTAGTACCGGTACCCCTGCCGGCGCTCCGGGGTGGGCCTCTTACCCCTACCCGATCCTTCGGGGGTAGTACTGGTACCCCTACTCGTGCTCCGGGATGGTAGCGGTACCCCTGCTGGCGCTCCGGGGTGTGCCTGGTATCCCTACCCGACCCTCCGGGGTAGTACCGGTACCCCTACTCGCGCTCTGGGGTGGTAGCGGTACCCCTGCTGGCGCCCCTACCGGTCCACCGGGGTAGGTCTGGTATCCCTACCTGACCCCCCGGGGTGGTATTGGTACCCCTGCTGGCGCTCCGGCGTAGGCCTGGCATCCCTACTGGCGCTCGGGGGTAGGCCTGGTATCCCCAGCTGATCCTGCGGGGTCGTACCGCTATACCTGCCTGACCCTCCGGGGTGGTAGCGTTACCCCCTGCCGGCGCTCCGGGGTGGGCCTGGTATCCCTACCCGACCCCCCGGCGTGGTACCGGTACTCCTGCTGGCACTCCGGGGTGGGTCTGGTACCCCTACCTGATCCTCGGGGGTAGTACCAGTCCCCCCACTGTTGCTCCGGGGTACTACCGGTACCCCTGCTGGCGCTCCGGGGTGGGCCTGGTATCCCTACCCGACCCTCCGGGGTAGTACCAGTACCCCTGCCGGCGCTCCGGGGTGGTCCTCTTACCCCTACCCGATCCTTCGGGGGTAGTACCGGTACCCCTACTCGTGCTCCAGGATGGTAGCGGTACCCCTGCAGGCGCTCCGGGGTAGGCCTGGCGTCCCTACCGGCGCGCCGGGGTAGGTCTGGTATCCCTACCTGACCCCCCGGGGTGGTACCGGTACCCCTGCTGGCGCTCCGGCATAGAGAAGGCCTCCCTACTGGCGCTTGGGGGTTAGGCCTGGTATCCCTACCTGATCCTCGGGCGTAGTACCGGTACCCCTACCGGCACTCCAGTTTGGTAGCGGTACCACTGCTGGCGCTCCGGGTTGGGCCTGGTATCCCTACCCGACCCTCCGGGGTAGTACCAGTACCCCTACTCGCGCTCTGGGGTGGTAGCGGTACCCCTGCTGGCGCCCCTACTGGTCCACCGGGTTAGGTCTGGTATCCCTACCTGACCCCCCGGGGTGGTACCGGTACCCCTGCTGGCGCGCCGGCATAGAGCAGGCCTCCCTACTGGCGCTCGGGGTTAGGCCTGGTATGCCTACCTGATCCTCGGGTGTAGTACCACTACCCCCATTGTTACTCCCGGGTAGTACCGGTACCCCTGCGGGCGCTCTGGGGTGGGCCTGGTATCCCTGCCCGACCCCCCGGGGTGGTACCGGTACCCCTGCTGGGGCCTCGGGGTGGGCCTGGTACCCCTACCCGATCCTTCAGGGGTAGTACCGGTACCCCTGCCGGCGCTCCGGGGTGGGCCTCTTACCCCTACCCGATCCTTCGGGGGTAGTACTGGTACCCCTACTCGTGCTCCGGGATGGTAGCGGTACCCCTGCTGGCGCACCGGGGTGGGCCTGGTATCCCTACCCGACCCTCCGGGGTAGTACCGGTACCCCTACTCGCGCTCTGGGGTGGTAGCGGTACCCCTGCTGGCGCCCCTACCGGTCCACCGGGGTAGGTCTGGTATCCCTACCTGACCCCCCGGGGTGGTATTGGTACCCCTGCTGGCGCTCCGGCGTAGGCCTGGCGTCCCTACTGGCGCTCGGGGGTAGGCCTGTTATCCCCAGCTGATCCTGCGGGGTCGTATCGCTATCCCTGACTGACCCTCCGGGGTGGTAGCGTTACCCCCTGCTGGCGCTCCGGGGTGGGCCTGGTATCCCTACCCGACCCTCCAGGGTAGTACCGGTACCCCTACTCGCGCTCCGGGGTGGTACCGCTACCCCTGCCGGCGCTCCGGGGTGGGCCTGGTATCCCTACCTGACCCCCCGGCGTGGTACCGGTACTCCGGCTGGCGATCTGGCATAGGCCTGGTGTCCCTACTGGCGCTCCGGGGTGGGTCTGGTACCCCTACCCGATCCTTCGGGGGTAGTACCGGTACCCCTGCCGGCGCTCCGGGGTGGGCCTCTTACCCCTCCCCGATCCTTCGTGGGTAGTACCGGTACCCCTACTCGTGCTCCGGGATGGTAGCGGTACCCCTGCTGGCGCTCCGGGGTAGGCATGGCGTCCCTACTGGCGCTCCGGGGTGGGCCTGGTATCCCTACTTGATCCTCGGGGGTAGTACCACTACCCCTAGTGTTAATCCGGGGTGGTACCAGTATCCCTGCCGACGCTCCGGGGTGGGCCTGGTACCTCTACCCGATCCTTCGGGGGTAGTACCGGTACCCCTACCGGCACTCCAGTTTGGTAGCGGTACCCCTGCTGGCGCTCCGGGTTGGGCCTGGTATCCCTACCCGACCCTCCGGGGTAGTACCAGTACCCCTACTCGCGCTCTGGGGTGGTAGCGGTACCCCTGCTGGCGCCCCTACCGGTCCACCGGGGTAGGTCTGGTATCCCTACCTCACCCCCCGCGGTGGTACCGGTACCCCTGCTGGCGCTCCGGCGTAGGCCTGGCATCCCTACTGGCGCTCGGGGGTAGGCCTGGTATCCCCAGCTGATCCTGCGGGGTCGTACCGCTATCCCTGCCTGACCCTCCGGGGTGGTAGCGTTACCCCCTGCCGGCGCTCCGGGGTGGGCCTGGTATCCCTACCCGACCCCCCGGCGTGGTACCGGTACTCCTGCTGGCACTCCGGGGTGGGTCTGGTACCCCTACCTGATCCTCGGGGGTAGTACCAGTCCCCCCACTGTTGCTCCGGCGTACTACCGGTACCCCTGCTGGCGCTCCGGGGTGGGCCTGGTATCCCTACCCGACCCTCCGGGGTAGTACCAGTACACCTACTCGCGCTCTGGGGTGGTAGCGGTACCCCTGCTGGCGCCCCTACCGGCGCGCCGGGGGAGGTCTGGTATCCCTACCTGACCCCCCGGGGTGGTACCGGTACCCCTGCTGGCGCTCCAGCATAGACCAGGCCTCCCTACTGGCGCTCGGGGTTAGGCCTGGTATGCCTACCTGATCCTCGGGGGTAGTACCGGTACCCCCACTGTTACTCCCGGGTAGTACCGGTACCCCTGCGGGCGCTCCGGGGTGGGCCTCGTATCCCCGCCCGACCCCCCGGGGTGGTACCGGTACCCCTGCTGGGGCCTCGGGGTGGGCCTGGTACCCCTACCCGATCCTTCAGGGGTAGTACCGGTACCCCTGCCGGCGCTCCGGGGTGGGCCTCTTACCCCTACCCGATCCTTCGGGGGTAGTACTGGTACCCCTACTCGTGCTCCGGGATGGTAGCGGTACCCCTGCTGGCGCTCCGGGGTGGGCCTGGTATCCCTACCCGACCCTCCGGGGTAGTACCGGTACCCCTACTCGCGCTCTGGGGTGGTAGCGGTACCCCTGCTGGCGCCCCTACCGGTCCACCGGGGTAGGTCTGGTATCCCTACCTGACCCCCCGGGGTGGTATTGGTACCCCTGCTGGCGCTCCGGCGTAGGCCTGGCATCCCTACTGGCGCTCGGGGGTAGGCCTGGTATCCCCAGCTGATCCTGCGGGGTCGTACCGCTATACCTGCCTGACCCTCCGGGGTGGTAGCGTTACCCCCTGCCGGCGCTCCGGGGTGGGCCTGGTATCCCTACCCGACCCCCCGGCGTGGTACCGGTACTCCTGCTGGCACTCCGGGGTGGGTCTGGTACCCCTACCTGATCCTCGGGGGTAGTACCAGTCCCCCCACTGTTGCTCCGGGGTACTACCGGTACCCCTGCTGGCGCTCCGGGGTGGGCCTGGTATCCCTACCCGACCCTCCGGGGTAGTACCAGTACCCCTGCCGGCGCTCCGGGGTGGTCCTCTTACCCCTACCCGATCCTTCGGGGGTAGTACCGGTACCCCTACTCGTGCTCCAGGATGGTAGCGGTACCCCTGCAGGCGCTCCTGGGTAGGCCTGGCGTCCCTACCGGCGCGCCGGGGTAGGTCTGGTATCCCTACCTGACCCCCCGGGGTGGTACCGGTACCCCTGCTGGCGCGCCGGCATAGAGAAGGCCTCCCTACTGGCGCTCGGGGGTAGGCCTGGTATCCCTACCTGATCCTCGGGGGTAGTACCGGTACCCCTACCGGCACTCCAGTTTGGTAGCGGTACCCCTGCTGGCGCTCCGGGTTGGGCCTGGTATCCCTACCCGACCCTCCAGGGTAGTACCAGTACCCCTACTCGCGCTCTGGGGTGGTAGCGGTACCCCTGCTGGCGCCCCTACCGGTCCACCGGGTTAGGTCTGGTATCCCTACCTGACCCCCCGGGGTGGTACCGGTACCCCTGCTGGCGCTCCGGCCTAGACCTGGCCTCCCTACTGGCTCTCGAGGGTAGGCCTGGTATGCCTACCTGATCCTCGGGTGTAGTACCACTACCCCCACTGTTACTCCCGGGTAGTACCGGTACCCCCCGCTGGCGCTTCGGGGTGGGCCTGGTATCCCTGCCCGACCCCCCGGGGTGGTACCGGTACTCCTGCTGGCGCCTCGGGGTGGGCCTGGTACCCCTACCCGATACTTCGGGGGTAGTACCGGTACCCCTACCGGCACTACGGTTTGGTACCGGTACCCCTGGCGGTGCTCCGGGGTGGGCCTGGTACCCCTACCTGATCCTCGGGGGTAGTACCACTACCCCTAGTGTTAATCCGGGCTGGTACCGGTACCCCTGCCGGCGCTCCGGGGTGGGCCTGGTATCCCTACCCGACCCTCCGGGGTAGTACCGGTACCCCTACTCGCTCTCTGGGGTGGTATCGGTACCCCTGCTGCCGCCCCTAGCGGTCCACCGGGGTAGGTCTGGTATCCCTACCTCACCCCCCGCGGTGGTACCGGTACCCCTGCTGGCGCTCCGGCGTAGGCCTGGCGTCCCTACTGGCGCTCGGGGGTAGGCCTGGTATCCCCAGCTGATCCTGCGGGGTCGTACCGCTATCCCTGCCTGACCCTCCGGGGTGGTAGCGTTACCCCCCGCTGGCGCTCCGGGGTGGGCCTGGTACCCCTACCCGATCCTTTGGGGTAGTACCGGTACACCTACTCGCGCTCCGGGGTGGTACCGGTACCCCTGCCGGCGCTCCAGGGTGGGCCTGGTATCCCTACCCGATCCTTCTGGGGTAGTACCGGTACCCCTACCGGCACTCCGGTTTGGTACAGGTAACCCTACTCTCGCTCCGGGGTGGGCCTGGTACCCCTACCCGATCCTTCGGGGTAGTACTGGTACCCCTACTCGCGCTCCGGGGTGGTAGCGGTACCCCTGCCGGTGCTCCGGGTTGCACGTGGTGTCCCTACCCGACCCCCCGGGCTTGTACCGGTACCCCTGCTGGCGCTCTGGGGTGGTATCGGTACCCCTACTGGCGCTCCGGGGTGGGCCTGGTATCCCTACCCGACCCTCCGGGGTAGTACCAGTACCCCTACTCGCGCTCTGGGGTGGTAGCGGTACCCCTGCTGCCGCCCCTACCGGTCCACCGGGGTAGGTCTGGTATCCCTACCTGACCCCCCGGGGTGGTACCGGTACCCCTGCTGGTGCTCCGGCATAGAGCAGGCCTCCCTACTGGCACTCGGCGTTAGGCCTGGTATGCCTACCTGATCCTCGGGTGTAGTACCACTACCCCCACTGTTACTCCCGGGTAGTACCGGTACCCCTGCGGGCGCTCCAGGGTGGGCCTGGTATCCCTGCCCGACCCCCCGGGGTGGTACCGGTACCCCTGCTGGCGCCTCGGGGTGGGCCTGGTACCCCTACCCGATCCTTCGGGGGTAGTACCGGTACCCCTGCCGGCGCTCCGGGGTGGGCCTCTTACCCCTACCCGATCCTTCGTGGGTAGTACCGGTACCCCTACTCGTGCTCCGGGATGGTAGCGGTACCCCTGCTGGCGCTCCGGGGTAGGCCTGGCGTCCCTACTGGCGCTCCGGGGTGGGCCTGGTATCCCTACTTGATCCTCGGGGGTAGTACCACTACCCCTAGTGTTAATCCGGGGTGGTACCAGTATCCCTGCCGACGCTCCGGGGTGGGCCTGGTACCTCTACCCGATCCTTCGGGGGTAGTACCGGTACCCCTACCGGCACTCCAGTTTGGTAGTGGTACCCCTGCTGGCGCTCCGGGTTGGGCCTGGTATCCCTACCCGACCCTCCGGGGTAGTACCAGTACCCCTACTCGCGCTCTGGGCTGGTAGCGGTACCCCTGCTGGCGCCCCTACCGGTCCACCGGGGTAGGTCTGGTATCCCTACCTCACCCCCCGGGGTGGTATCGGTACCCCTGCTGGCGCTCCGGCGTAGGCCTGGCATCCCTACTGGCGCTCGGGGGTAGGCCTGGTATCCCCAGCTGATCCTGCGGGGTCGTACCGCTATCCCTGCCTGACCCTCCGGGGTGGTAGCGTTACCCCCTGCCGGCGCTCCGGGGTGGGCCTGGTATCCCTACCCGACCCCCCGGCGTGGTACCGGTACTCCTGCTGGCGCTCCGGGGTGGGTCTGGTACCCCTACCTGATCCTCGGGGGTAGTACCAGTCCCCCCACTGTTGCTCCGGGGTACTACCGGTACCCCTGCTGGCGCTCCGGGGTGGGCCTGGTATCCCTACCCGACCCTCCGGAGTAGTACCAGTACACCTACTCGCGCTCTGGGGTGGTAGCGGTACCCCTGCTGGCGCCCCTACCGGCGCGCCGGGGGAGGTCTGGTATCCCTACCTGACCCCCCGGGGTGGTACCGGTACCCCTGCTGGCGCTCCAGCATAGACCAGGCCTCCCTACTGGCGCTCGGGGTTAGGCCTGGTATGCCTACCTGATCCTCGGGGGTAGTACCACTACCCCCACTGTTACTCCCGGGTAGTACCGGTACCCCTGCGGGCGCTCCGGGGTGGGCCTCCTATCCCCGCCCGACCCCCCGAGGTGGTACCGGTACCCCTGCCGGCGCTCCGGGGTGGTCCTCTTACCCCTACCCGATCCTTCGGGGGTAGTACCGGTACCCCTACTCGTGCTCCAGGATGGTAGCGGTACCCCTGCAGGCGCTCCGGGGTAGGCCTGGCGTCCCTACCGGCGCGCCGGGGTAGGTCTGGTATCCCTACCTGACCCCCCGGGGTGGTAACGGTACCCCTGCTGGCGCTCCGGCATAGAGCAGGCCTCCCTGCTGGCGCTCGGGGGTAGGCATGGTATCCCTACCTGATCCTCGGGGGTAGTACCGGTACCCCTACCGGCACTCCAGTTTGGTAGCGGTACCCCTGCTGGCGCTCCGGGTTGGGCCTGGTATCCCTACCCGACCCTCCGGGGTAGTACCAGTACCCCTACTCGCGCTCTGGGGTGGTAGCGGTACCCCTGCTGGCGCCCCTACCGGTCCACCGGGGTAGGTCTGGTATCCCTACCTCACCCCCCGCGGTGGTACCGGTACCCCTGCTGGCGCTCCGGCGTAGGCCTGGCGTCCCTACTGGCGCTCGGGGGTAGGCCTGGTATCCCCAGCTGATCCTGCGGGGTCGTACCGCTATCCCTGCCTGACCCTCCGGGGTGGTAGCGTTACCCCCTGCCGGCGCTCCGGGGTGGGCCTGGTATCCCTACCCGACCCCCCGGGGTGGTACCGGTACTCCTGCTGGCACTCCGGGGTGGGTCTGGTACCCCTACCTGATCCTCGGGGGTAGTACCAGTCCCCCCACTGTTGCTCCGGGGTACTACCGGTACCCCTGCTGGCGCTCCGGGTTGGGCCTGGTATCCCTACCCGACCCTCCGGGGTAGTACCAGTACACCTACACGCGCTCTGGGGTGGCAGCGGTACCCCTGCTGGCGCCCCTACCGGCGCGCCGGGGGAGGTCTGGTATCCCTACCTGACCCCCCGGGGTGGTACTGGTACCCCTGCTGGCGCTCCAGCATAGACCAGGCCTCCCTACTGGCGCTCGGGGTTAGGCCTGGTATGCCTACCTGATCCTCGGGGGTAGTACCGGTACCCCCACTGTTACTCCCGGGTAGTACCGGTACCCCTGCCGGCGCTCCGGGGTGGTCCTCTTACCCCTACCCGATCCTTCGGGGGTAGTACCGGTACCCCTACTCGTGCTCCAGGATGGTAGCGGTACCCCTGCAGGCGCTCCGGGGTAGGCCTGGCGTCCCTACCGGCGCGCCGGGGTAGGTCTGGTATCCCTACCTGACCCCCCGGGGTGGTACCGGTACCCCTGCTGGTGCTCCGGCATAGAGAAGGCCTCCCTACTGGCGCTCGGGGGTAGGCCTGGTATCCCTACCTGATCCTCGGGGGTAGTACCGGTACCCCTACCGGCACTCCAGTTTGGTAGCGGTACCCCTGCTGGCGCTCCGGGTTGGGCCTGGTATCCCTACCCGACCCTCCAGGGTAGCACCAGTACCCCTACTCGCACTCTGGGGTGGTAGCGGTACCCCTGCTGGCGCCCCTACCGGTCCACCGGGTTAGGTCTGGTATCCCTACCTGACCCCCCGGGGTGGTACCGGTACCCCTGCTGGCGCTCCGGCCTAGACCTGGCCTCCCTACTGGCTCTCGAGGGTAGGCCTGGTATGCCTACCTGATCCTCTGGTGTAGTACCACTACCCCCACTGTTACTCCCGGGTAGTACCGGTACCCCCCGCTGGCGCTTCGGGGTGGGCCTGGTATCCCTGCCCGACCCCCCGGGGTGGTACCGGTACTCCTGCTGGCGCCTCGGGGTGGGCCTGGTACCCCTACCCGATACTTCGGGGGTAGTACCGGTACCCCTACCGGCACTACGGTTTGGTACCGGTACCCCTGGCGGTGCTCCGGGGTGGGCCTGGTACCCCTACCTGATCCTCGGGGGTAGTACCACTACCCCTAGTGTTAATCCGGGGTGGTACCGGTACCCCTGCCGGCGCTCCGGGGTGGGCCTGGTATCCCTACCCGACCCTCCGGGGTAGTACCGGTACCCCTACTCGCGCTCTGGGGTGGTAGCGGTACCCCTGCTGCCGCCCCTACCGGTCCACCGGGGTAGGTCTGGTATCCCTACCTCACCCCCCGCGGTGGTACCGGTACCCCTGCTGGCGCTCCGGCGTAGGCCTGGCGTCCCTACTGGCGCTCGGGGGTAGGCCTGGTATCCCCAGCTGATCCCGCGGGGTCGTACCGCTATCCCTGCCTGACCCTCCGGGGTGGTAGCGTTACCCCCCGCTGGCGCTCCGGGGTGGGCCTGGTACCCCTACCCGATCCTTTGGGGTAGTACCGGTACCCCTACTCGCGCTCCGGGGTGGTACCGGTACCCCTGCCGGCGCTCCAGGGTGGGCCTGGTATCCCTACCCGATCCTTCTGCGGTAGTACCGGTACCCCTACCGGCACTCCGGTTTGGTACAGGTAACCCTACTCTCGCTCCGGGGTGGGCCTGGTACCCCTACCCGATCCTTCGGGGTAGTACTGGTACCACTACTCACGCTCCGGGGTGGTAGCGGTACCCCTGCCGGTGCTCCGGGTTGCACGTGGTGTCCCTACCCGACCCCCCGGGCTTGTACCGGTACCCCTGCTGGCGCTCTGGGGTGGTATCGGTACCCCTGCTGGCGCTCCGGGGTGGGCCTGGTATCCCTACCCGACCCTCCGGGGTAGTACCAGTACCCCTACTCGCGCTCTGGGGTGGTAGCGGTACCCCTGCTGCCGCCCCTACCGGTCCACCGGGGTAGGTCTGGTATCCCTACCTGACCCCCCGGGGTGGTACCGGTACCCCTGCTGGTGCTCCGGCATAGAGCAGGCCTCCCTACTGGCACTCGGGGTTAGGCCTGGTATGCCTACCTGATCCTCGGGTGTAGTACCACTACCCCCACTGTTACTCCCGGGTAGTACCGGTACCCCTGCGGGCGCTCTGGGGTGGGCCTGGTATCCCTGCCCGACCCCCCGGGGTGGTACCGGTACCCCTGCTGGCGCCTCGGGGTGGGCCTGGTACCCCTACCCGATCCTTCGGGGGTAGTACCGGTACCCCTGCCGGCGCTCCGGGGTGGGCCTCTTACCCCTACCCGATCCTTCGTGGGTAGTACCGGTACCCCTACTCGTGCTCCGGGATGGTAGCGGTACCCCTGCTGGCGCTCCGGGTAGGCATGGCGTCCCTACTGGCGCTCCGGGGTGGGCCTGGTATCCCTACTTGATCCTCGGGGGTAGTACCACTACCCCTAGTGTTAATCCGGGGTGGTACCAGTATCCCTGCCGACGCTCCGGGGTGGGCCTGGTACCTCTACCCGATCCTTCTGGGGTAGTACCGGTACCCCTACCGGCACTCCAGTTTGGTAGCGGTACACCTGCTGGCGCTCCGGGTTGGGCCTGGTATCCCTACCCGACCCTCCGGGGTAGTACCAGTACCCCTACTCGCGCTCTGGGCTGGTAGCGGTACCCCTGCTGGCGCCCCTACCGGTCCACCGGGGTAGGTCTGGTATCCCTACCTCACCCCCCGGGGTGGTATCGGTACCCCTGCTGGCGCTCCGGCGTAGGCCTGGCGTCCCTACTGGCGCTCGGGGGTAGGCCTGGTATCCCCAGCTGATCCTGCGGGGTCGTACCGCTATCCCTGCCTGACCCTCCGGGGTGGTAGCGTTACCCCCTGCCGGCGCTCCGGGGTGGGCCTGGTATCCCTACCCGACCCCCCGGCGTGGTACCGGTACTCCTGCTGGCGCTCCGGGGTGGGTCTGGTACCCCTACCTGATCCTCGGGGTTGTACCAGTCCCCCCACTGTTGCTCCGGGGTACTACCGGTACCCATGCTGGCGCTCCGGGGTGGGCCTGGTATCCCTACCCGACCCTCCGGAGTAGTACCAGTACACCTACTCGCGCTCTGGGGTGGTAGCGGAACCCCTGCTGGCGCCCCTACCGGCGCGCCGGGGGAGGTCTGGTATCCCTACCTGACCCCCCGGGGTGGTACCGGTACACCTGCTGGCGCTCCAGCATAGACCAGGCCTCCCTACTGGCGCTCGGGGTTAGGCCTGGTATGCCTACCTGATCCTCGGGGGTAGTACCGGTACCCCCACTGTTACTCCCGGGTAGTACCGGTACCCCTGCGGGCGCTCCGGGGTGGGCCTCGTATCCCCTACCCGATCCTTCGGGGGTAGTACCGGTACCCCTACTCGTGCTCCAGGATGGTACCGGTACCCCTGCGGGCGCTCCGGGGTGGGCCTCGTATCCCCGCCCGACCCCCCGAGGTGGTACCGGTACCCCTGCCGGCGCTCCGGGGTGGTCCTCTTACCCCTACCCGATCCTTCGGGGGTAGTACCGGTACCCCTACTCGTGCTCCAGGATGGTAGCGGTACCCCTGCAGGCGCTCCGGGGTAGGCCTGGCGTCCCTACCGGCACGCCGGGGTAGGTCTGGTATCCCTACCTGACCCCCCGGGGTGGTACCGGTACCCCTGCTGGCGCTCCGGCATAGAGCAGGGCTCCCTACTGGCGCTCGGGGGTAGGCCTGGTATCCCTACCTGATCCTCGGGGGTAGTACCGGTACCCCTACCGGCACTCCAGTTTGGTAGCGGTACCCCTGCTGGCGCTCCAGGTTGGGCCTGGTATCCCTACCCGACCCTCCAGGGTAGTACCAGTACCCCTACTCGCGCTCTGGGGTGGTAGCGGTACCCCTGCTGGCGCCCCTACTGGTCCACCGGGTTAGGTCTGGTATCCCTACCTGACCCCCCGGGGTGGTACCGGTACCCCTGCTGGCGCGCCGGCATAGAGCAGGCCTCCCTACTGGCGCTCGGGGTTAGGCCTGGTATGCCTACCTGATCCTCGGGTGTAGTACCACTACCCCCATTGTTACTCCCGGGTAGTACCGGTACCCCTGCGGGCGCTCTGGGGTGGGCCTGGTATCCCTGCCCGACCCCCCGGGGTGGTAACGGTACCCCTGCTGGGGCCTCGGGGTGGGCCTGGTACCCCTACCCGATCCTTCAGGGGTAGTACCGGTACCCCTGCCGGCGCTCCGGGGTGGGCCTCTTACCCCTACCCGATCCTTCGGGGGTAGTACTGGTACCCCTACTCGTGCTCCGGGATGGTAGCGGTACCCCTGCTGGCGCCCCTACCGGTCCACCGGGGTAGGTCTGGTATCCCTACCCGACCCTCCGGGGTAGTACCGGTACCCCTACTCGCGCTCTGGGGTGGTAGCGGTACCCCTGCTGCCGCCCCTACCGGTCCACCGGGGTAGGTCTGGTATCCCTACCTGACCCCCCGGGGTGGTATTTGTACCCCTGCTGGCGCTCCGGAGTAGGCCTGGCGTCCCTACTGGCGCTCGGGGGTAGGCCTGTTATCCCCAGCTGATCCTGCGGGGTCGTATCGCTATCCCTGACTGACCCTCCGGGGTGGTAGCGTTACCCCCTGCTGGCGCTCCGGGGTGGGCCTGGTATCCCTACCCGACCCTCCAGGGTAGTACCGGTACCCCTACTCGCGCTCCGGGGTGGTACCGCTACCCCTGCCGGCGCTCCGGGGTGGGCCTGGTATCCCTACCCGACCCCCCGGCGTGGTACCGGTACTCCGGCTGGCGATCTGGCATAGGCCTGGTGTCCCTACTGGCGCTCCGGGGTGGGTCTGGTACCCCTACCTGATCCTCGGGGGTAGTACCAGTCCCCCCACTGTTGCTCCGGGGTACTACCGGTACCCCTGCTGGTGCTCCGGGGTGGGCCTGGTATCCCTACCCGACCCTCCGGGGTAGTACCAGTACACCTACTCGCGCTCTGGGGTGGTAGCGGTACCCCTGCTGGCGCCCCTACCGGCGCGCCGGGGGAGGTCTGGTATCCCTACCTGACCCCCCGGGGTGGTTCCGGTACCCCTGCTGGCGCTCCAGCATAGACCAGGCCTCCCTACTGGCTCTCTGGGGTAGGCCTGGTATGCCTACCTGATCCTCGGGGGTAGTACCGGTACCCCCACTGTTACGCCCGGGTAGTACCGGTACCCCTGCGGGCGCTCCGGGGTGGGCCTCGTATCCCCGCCCGACCCACCGAGGTGGTACCGGTACCCCTGCCGGCGCTCCGGGGTGGTCCTCTTACCCCTACCCGATCCTTCGGGGGTAGTACCGGTACCCCTACTTGTGCTCCAGGATGGTAGCGGTACCCCTGCAGGCGCTCCGGGGTAGGCCTGGCGTCCCTACCGGCGCGCCGGGGTAGGTCTGGTATCCCTACCTGACCCCCCGGGGTGGTACCGGTACCCCTGCTGGCGCTCCGGCATAGAGCAGGCCTCCCTACTGGCGCTCGGGGTTAGGCCTGGTATGCCTACCTGATCCACGGGTGTAGTACCACTACCCCCATTGTTACTCCCGGGTAGTACCGGTACCCCTGCGGGCGCTCTGGTCTGGGCCTGGTACCCCTACCCGATCCTTCGGGGGTAGTACCGGTACCACTACTGGCACTCCGGTTTGGTAGCGGTACCCCTGCCGGCACTCCGGGGTGGGCCTGGTACCCCTACCCGATCCTTCGGGGGTAGTACCGGTACCCCTACTGGCACTCCGGTTTGGTAGCGGTACCCCTGCTGGCTCTCCGGCGTAGGCCTGGCGTCCCTACTGGTGCTCCGGGGTGGGCCTGGTACCCCTACCTGATCCTCGGGGGTAGTACCACTACCCCTAGTGTTAATCCGGGGTGGTACCGGTACCCCTGCCGGCGCTCCGGGGTGGGCCTGGTATCCCTACCCGACCCTCCGGGGTAGTACCGGTACCCCCACTTGCGCTCTGGGGTGGTATCGGTACCCCTGCTGCCGCCCCTACCGGTCCACCGGGGTAGGTCTGGTATCCCTACCTCACCCCCCGCGGTGGTACCGGTACCCCTGCTGGCGCTCCGGCGTAGGCCTGGCGTCCCTACTGGCGCTCGGGGCTAGGCCTGGTATCCCCAGCTGATCCTGCGGGGTCGTACCGCTATCCCTGCCTGACCCTCCGGGGTGGTAGCGTTACCCCCCGCTGGCGCTCCGGCGTGGGCCTGGTACCCCTACCCGATCCTTCGGGGTAGTACCGGTACCCCTACTCGCGCTCCGGGGTGGTAGCGGTACCCCTGCCGGCGCTCCGGGGTGGGCCTGGTATCCCTACCCGATCCTTCTGGGGTAGTACCGGTACCCCTACTGGCACTCCGGTTTGGTAGCGGTACCCCTGCCGGCGCTCCGGGGTGGGCCTGGTACCCCTACCCGATCCTTCGGGGTAGTACCAGTACCCCTACACGCGCTCTGGGGTGGTAGCGGTACCCCTGCTGCCGCCCCTACCGGTCCACCGGGGTAGGTCTGGTCTCCCTACCTGACCCCCCGGGGTGGTACCGGTACCCCTGCTGGCGCTCCGGCGTAGGCCTGGCGTCCCTACGGGCGCTCGGGGGTAGGCCTGGTATCCCCAGCTGATCCTGCGGGGTCGTATCGCTATCCCTGACTGACCCCCCGGGGTGGTAGCGTTACCCCCTGCTGGCGCTCCGGGGTGGGCCTGGTATCCCTACCCGACCCTCCAGGGTAGTACCAGTACCCCTACTCGCGCTCTGGGGTGGTAGCGGTACCCCTGCTGGCGCCCCTACCGGTCCACCGGGTTAGGTCTGGTATCCCTACCTGACTCCCCGGGGTGGTACCGGTACCCCTGCTGGCGCTCCGGCCTAGACCTGGCCTCCCTACTGGCTCTCGAGGGTAGGCCTGGTATGCCTACCTGATCCTCGGGTGTAGTACCACTACCCCCACTGTTACTCCCGGGTAGTACCGGTACCCCCCGCTGGCGCTTCGGGGTGGGCCTGGTATCCATGCCCGACCCCCCGGGGTGGTACCGGTACTCCTGCTGGGGCCTCGGGGTGGGCCTGGTACCCCTACCCGATACTTCGGGGGTAGTACCGGTACCCCTACCGGCACTACGGTTTGGTACCGGTACCCCTGGCGGCGCTCCGGGGTGGGCCAGGTACCCCTACCTGATCCTCGGTTGTAGTACCACTACCCCTAGTGTTAATCCGGGCTGGTACCGGTACCCCTGCCGGCGCTCCGGGGTGGGCCTGGTATCCCTACCCGACCCTCCAGGGTAGTACCGGTACCCCTACTCGCGCTCCGGGGTGGTACCGCTACCTCTGCCGGCGCTCCGGGGTGGGCCTGGTATCCCTACCCGACCCCCCGGCGTGGTACCGGTACTCCGGCTGGCGATCTGGCATAGGCCTGGTGTCCCTACTGGCGCTCCGGGGTGGGTCTGGTACCCCTACCTGATCCTCGGGGGTAGTACCAGTCCCCCCACTGTTGCTCCGGGGTACTACCGGTACCCCTGCTGGTGCTCCGGGGTGGGCCTGGTATCCCTACCCGACCCTCCGGGGTAGTACCAGTACACCTACTCGCGCTCTGGGGTGGTAGCGGTACCCCTGCTGGCGCCCCTACCGGCGCGCCGGGGGAGGTCTGGTATCCCTACCTGACCCCCCGGGGTGGTTCCGGTACCCCTGCTGGCGCTCCAGCATAGACCAGGCCTCCCTACTGGCTCTCTGGGGTAGGCCTGGTATGCCTACCTGATCCTCGGGGGTAGTACCACTACCCCCACTGTTACTCCCGGGTAGTACCGGTACCCCTGCGGGCGCTCCGGGGTGGGCCTCGTATCCCCGCCCGACCCCCCGAGGTGGTACTGGTACCCCTGCCGGCGCTCCGGGGTGGTCCTCTTACCCCTACCCGATCCTTCGGGGGTAGTACCGGTACCCCTACTTGTGCTCCAGGATGGTAGCGGTACCCCTGCAGGCGCTCCGGGGTAGGCCTGGCGTCCCTACCGGCGCGCCGGGGTAGGTCTGGTATCCCTACCTGACCCCCCGGGGTGGTACCGGTACCCCTGCTGGCGCTCCGGCATAGAGCAGGCCTCCCTGCTGGCCCTCGGGGGTAGGCATGGTATCCCTACCTGATCCTCGGGGGTAGTACCGGTACCCCTACCAGCACTCCAGTTTGGTAGCGGTACCCCTGCTGGCGCTCCGGGTTGGGCCTGGTATCCCTACCCGACCCTCCAGGGTAGTACCAGTACCCCTACTCGCGCTCTGGGGTGGTAGCGGTACCCCTGCTGGCGCCCCTACCGGTCCACCGGGTTAGGTCTGGTATCCCTACCTGACCCCCCGGGGTGGTACCGGTACCCCTGCTGGCGCTCCGGCCTAGACCTGGCCTCCCTACTGGCTCTCGAGGGTAGGCCTGGTATGCCTACCTGATCCTCGGGTGTAGTACCACTACCCCCACTGTTACTCCCGGGTAGTACCGGTACCCCCCGCTGGCGCTTCGGGGTGGGCCTGGTATCCCTGCCCGACCCCCCGGGGTGGTACCGGTACTCCTGCTGGCGCCTCGGGGTGGGCCTGGTACCCCTACCTGAACCTTCGGGGGCAGTACCGGTACCCCTACCGGCACTACGGTTTGGTACCGGTACCCCTGCCGGCACTCCGGGGTGGGCCTGGTACCCCTACCCGATCCTTCGGGGGTAGTACCGGTACCCCTACTGGCACTCCGGTTTGGTAGCGGTACCCCTGCTGGCTCTCCGGCGTAGGCCTGGCGTCCCTACTGGTGCTCCGGGGTGGGCCTGGTACCCCTACCTGATCCTCGGGGGTAGTACCACTACCCCTAGTGTTAATCCGGGGTGGTACCGGTACCCCTGCCGGCGCTCCGGGGTGGGCCTGGTACCCCTACCCGACCCCCTGGGCTTGTACCGGTACCCCTGCTGGCGCTCCGAGTTGGGCCTGGTATCCCTACCCGATCCTTCTGGGGTAGTACCGGTATCCCTACTGGCACTCCGGTTTGGTACCGGTAACCCTACTCTCGCTCCGGGGTGGGCCTGGTACCCCTACCCGATCCTTCGGGGTAGTACTGGTACCCCTACTCGCGCTCCAGGGTGGTGCTGGTACTCTGGCTGGCGCTCTGGCGTAGGCCTGGAGTCCCTAATGGCGCTCCGGGGTGGGCCTGGTATCCCTACCCGATCCTCGGGGTAGTACCACTACCCCTAGTGTTAATCCGGGGTGGTACCGGTACCCCTGCCGGCGCTCCGGGGTGGGCCTGGTATGCCTACCCGATCCTTCTGGGGTAGTACCGGTACCCCTACCGGCACTCCGGTTTGGTAGCGGTACCCCTGCCGGCGCTCCGGGGTGGGCCTGGTACCCCTACCCGATCCTTCGGGGTAGTACCAGTACCCCTACACGCGCTCTGGGGTGGTAGCGGTACCCCTGCTGCCGCCCCTACCGGTCCACCGGGGTAGGTCTGGTCTCCCTACCTGACCCCCCGGGGTGGTACCGGTACCCCTGCTGGCGCTCCGGCGTAGGCCTGGCGTCCCTACGGGCGCTCGGGGGTAGGCCTGGTATCCCCAGCTGATCCTGCGGGGTCGTATCGCTATCCCTGACTGACCCCCCGGGGTGGTAGCGTTACCCCCTGCTGGCGCTCCGGGGTGGGCCTGGTATCCCTACCCGACCCTCCAGGGTAGTACCAGTACCCCTACTCGCGCTCTGGGGTGGTAGCGGTACCCCTGCTGGCGCCCCTACCGGTCCACCGGGTTAGGTCTGGTATCCCTACCTGACCCCCCGGGGTGGTACCGGTACCCCTGCTGGCGCTCCGGCCTAGACCTGGCCTCCCTACTGGCTCTCGAGGGTAGGCCTGGTATGCCTACCTGATCCTCGGGTGTAGTACCACTACCCCCACTGTTACTCCCGGGTAGTACCGGTACCCCCCGCTGGCGCTTCGGGGTGGGCCTGGTATCCCTGCCCGACCCCCCGGGGTGGTACCGGTACTCCTGCTGGCGCCTCGGGGTGGGCCTGGTACCCCTACCCGATCCTTCGGGGGTAGTACCGGTACCCCTACCGGCACTACGGTTTGGTACCGGTACCCCTGGCGGTGCTCCGGGGTGGGCCTGGTACCCCTACCTGATCCTCGGGGGTAGTACCACTACCCCTAGTGTTAATCCGGGGTGGTACCGGTACCCCTGCCGGCGCTCCGGGGTGGGCCTGGTATCCCTACCCGACCCTCCGGGGTAGTACCGGTACCCCTACTCGCGCTCTGGGGCGGTAGCGGTACCCCTGCTGCCGCCCCTACCGGTCCACCGGGGTAGGTCTGGTATCCCTACCTCACCCCCCGCGGTGGTACCGGTACCCCTGCTGGCGCTCCGGCGTAGGCCTGGCGTCCCTACTGGCGCTCGGGGGTAGGCCTGGTATCCCCAGCTGATCCCGCGGGGTCGTACCGCTATCCCTGCCTGACCCTCCGGGGTGGTAGCGTTACCCCCCGCTGGCGCTCCGGGGTGGGCCTGGTACCCCTACCCGATCCTTTGGGGTAGTACCGGTACCCCTACTCGCGCTCCGGGGTGGTACCGGTACCCCTGCCGGCGCTCCAGGGTGGGCCTGGTATCCCTACCCGATCCTTCTGCGGTAGTACCGGTACCCCTACCGGCACTCCGGTTTGGTACAGGTAACCCTACTCTCGCTCCGGGGTGGGCCTGGTACCCCTACCCGATCCTTCGGGGTAGTACTGGTACCACTACTCACGCTCCGGGGTGGTAGCGGTACCCCTGCCGGTGCTCCGGGTTGCACGTGGTGTCCCTACCCGACCCCCCGGGCTTGTACCGGTACCCCTGCTGGCGCTCTGGGGTGGTATCGGTACCCCTGCTGGCGCTCCGGGGTGGGCCTGGTATCCCTACCCGACCCTCCGGGGTAGTACCAGTACCCCTACTCGCGCTCTGGGGTGGTAGCGGTACCCCTGCTGCCGCCCCTACCGGTCCACCGGGGTAGGTCTGGTATCCCTACCTGACCCCCCGGGGTGGTACCGGTACCCCTGCTGGTGCTCCGGCATAGAGCAGGCCTCCCTACTGGCACTCGGGGTTAGGCCTGGTATGCCTACCTGATCCTCGGGTGTAGTACCACTACCCCCACTGTTACTCCCGGGTAGTACCGGTACCCCTGCGGGCGCTCTGGGGTGGGCCTGGTATCCCTGCCCGACCCCCCGGGGTGGTACCGGTACCCCTGCTGGCGCCTCGGGGTGGGCCTGGTACCCCTACCCGATCCTTCGGGGGTAGTACCGGTACCCCTGCCGGCGCTCCGGGGTGGGCCTCTTACCCCTACCCGATCCTTCGTGGGTAGTACCGGTACCCCTACTCGTGCTCCGGGATGGTAGCGGTACCCCTGCTGGCGCTCCGGGTAGTCATGGCGTCCCTACTGGCGCTCCGGGGTGGGCCTGGTATCCCTACTTGATCCTCGGGGGTAGTACCACTACCCCTAGTGTTAATCCGGGGTGGTACCAGTATCCCTGCCGACGCTCCGGGGTGGGCCTGGTACCTCTACCCGATCCTTCTGGGGTAGTACCGGTACCCCTACCGGCACTCCAGTTTGGTAGCGGTACCCCTGCTGGCGCTCCGGGTTGGGCCTGGTATCCCTACCCGACCCTCCGGGGTAGTACCAGTACCCCTACTCGCGCTCTGGGCTGGTAGCGGTACCCCTGCTGGCGCCCCTACCGGTCCACCGGGGTAGGTCTGGTATCCCTACCTCACCCCCCGGGGTGGTATCGGTACCCCTGCTGGCGCTCCGGCGTAGGCCTGGCGTCCCTACTGGCGCTCGGGGGTAGGTCTGGTATCCCCAGCTGATCCTGCGGGGTCGTACCGCTATCCCTGCCTGACCCTCCGGGGTGGTAGCGTTACCCCCTGCCGGCGCTCCGGGGTGGGCCTGGTATCCCTACCCGACCCCCCGGCGTGGTACCGGTACTCCTGCTGGCGCTCCGGGGTGGGTCTGGTACCCCTACCTGATCCTCGGGGGTAGTACCAGTCCCCCCACTGTTGCTCCGGGGTACTACCGGTACCCATGCTGGCGCTCCGGGGTGGGCCTGGTATCCCTACCCGACCCTCCGGAGTAGTACCAGTACACCTACTCGCGCTCTGGGGTGGTAGCGGAACCCCTGCTGGCGCCCCTACCGGCGCGCCGGGGGAGGTCTGGTATCCCTACCTGACCCCCCGGGGTGGTACCGGTACACCTGCTGGCGCTCCAGCATAGACCAGGCCTCCCTACTGGCGCTCGGGGTTAGGCCTGGTATGCCTACCTGATCCTCGGGGGTAGTACCGGTACCCCCACTGTTACTCCCGGGTAGTACCGGTACCCCT
Organism: Gypaetus barbatus; assembly: GCA_028022735.1. Classification (NCBI taxonomy): domain Eukaryota; kingdom Metazoa; phylum Chordata; class Aves; order Accipitriformes; family Accipitridae; genus Gypaetus; species Gypaetus barbatus. The sequence goes on along the minus strand of JAQMCM010000049.1, from coordinate 832,575 downwards.
GCGGGCGCTCCGGGGTGGGCCTCGTATCCCCTACCCGATCCTTCGGGGGTAGTACCGGTACCCCTACTCGTGCTCCAGGATGGTACCGGTACCCCTGCGGGCGCTCCGGGGTGGGCCTCGTATCCCCGCCCGACCCCCCGAGGTGGTACCGGTACCCCTGCCGGCGCTCCGGGGTGGTCCTCTTACCCCTACCCGATCCTTCGGGGGTAGTACCGGTACCCCTACTCGTGCTCCAGGATGGTAGCGGTACCCCTGCAGGCGCTCCGGGGTAGGCCTGGCGTCCCTACCGGCACGCCGGGGTAGGTCTGGTATCCCTACCTGACCCCCCGGGGTGGTACCGGTACCCCTGCTGGCGCTCCGGCATAGAGCAGGGCTCCCTACTGGCGCTCGGGGGTTGGCCTGGTATCCCTACCTGATCCTCGGGGGTAGTACCGGTACCCCTACCGGCACTCCAGTTTGGTAGCGGTACCCCTGCTGGCGCTCCAGGTTGGGCCTGGTATCCCTACCCGACCCTCCAGGGTAGTACCAGTACCCCTACTCGCGCTCTGGGGTGGTAGCGGTACCCCTGCTGGCGCCCCTACTGGTCCACCGGGTTAGGTCTGGTATCCCTACCTGACCCCCCGGGGTGGTACCGGTACCCCTGCTGGCGCTCCGGCATAGAGCAGGCCTCCCTACTGGCGCTCGGGGTTAGGCCTGGTATGCCTACCTGATCCTCGGGTGTAGTACCACTACCCCCATTGTTACTCCCGGGTAGTACCGGTACCCCTGCGGGCGCTCTGGGGTGGGCCTGGTATCCCTGCCCGACCCCCCGGGGTGGTAACGGTACCCCTGCTGGGGCCTCGGGGTGGGCCTGGTACCCCTACCCGATCCTTCAGGGGTAGTACCGGTACCCCTGCCGGCGCTCTGGGGTGGGCCTCTTACCCCTACCCGATCCTTCGGGGGTAGTACTGGTACCCCTACTCGTGCTCCGGGATGGTAGCGGTACCCCTGCTGGCGCCCCTACCGGTCCACCGGGGTAGGTCTGGTATCCCTACCCGACCCTCCGGGGTAGTACCGGTACCCCTACTCGCGCTCTGGGGTGGTAGCGGTACCCCTGCTGCCGCCCCTACCGGTCCACCGGGGTAGGTCTGGTATCCCTACCTGACCCCCCGGGGTGGTATTTGTACCCCTGCTGGCGCTCCGGAGTAGGCCTGGCGTCCCTACTGGCGCTCGGGGGTAGGCCTGTTATCCCCAGCTGATCCTGCGGGGTCGTATCGCTATCCCTGACTGACCCTCCGGGGTGGTAGCGTTACCCCCTGCTGGCGCTCCGGGGTGGGCCTGGTATCCCTACCCGACCCTCCAGGGTAGTACCGGTACCCCTACTCGCGCTCCGGGGTGGTACCGCTACCCCTGCCGGCGCTCCGGGGTGGGCCTGGTATCCCTACCTGACCCCCCGGCGTGGTACCGGTACTCCGGCTGGCGATCTGGCATAGGCCTGGTGTCCCTACTGGCGCTCCGGGGTGGGTCTGGTACCCCTACCTGATCCTCGGGGGTAGTACCAGTCCCCCCACTGTTGCTCCGGGGTACTACCGGTACCCCTGCTGGTGCTCCGGGGTGGGCCTGGTATCCCTACCCGACCCTCCGGGGTAGTACCAGTACACCTACTCGCGCTCTGGGGTGGTAGCGGTACCCCTGCTGGCGCCCCTACCGGCGCGCCGGGGGAGGTCTGGTATCCCTACCTGACCCCCCGGGGTGGTTCCGGTACCCCTGCTGGCGCTCCAGCATAGACCAGGCCTCCCTACTGGCTCTCTGGGGTAGGCCTGGTATGCCTACCTGATCCTCGGGTGTAGTACCACTACCCCCACTGTTACTCCCGGGTAGTACCGGTACCCCTGCGGGCGCTCCGGGGTGGGCCTCGTATCCCCGCCCGACCCCCCGAGGTGGTACTGGTACCCCTGCCGGCGCTCCGGGGTGGTCCTCTTACCCCTACCCGATCCTTCGGGGGTAGTACCGGTACCCCTACTTGTGCTCCAGGATGGTAGCGGTACCCCTGCAGGCGCTCCGGGGTAGGCCTGGCGTCCCTACCGGCGCGCCGGGGTAGGTCTGGTATCCCTACCTGACCCCCCGGGGTGGTACCGGTACCCCTGCTGGCGCTCCGGCATAGAGCAGGCCTCCCTGCTGGCGCTCGGGGGTAGGCATGGTATCCCTACCTGATCCTCGGGGGTAGTACCGGTACCCCTACCGGCACTCCAGTTTGGTAGCGGTACCCCTGCTGGCGCTCCGGGTTGGGCCTGGTATCCCTACCCGACCCTCCAGGGTAGTACCAGTACCCCTACTCGCGCTCTGGGGTGGTAGCGGTACCCCTGCTGGCGCCCCTACCGGTCCACCGGGTTAGGTCTGGTATCCCTACCTGACCCCCCGGGGTGGTACCGGTACCCCTGCTGGCGCTCCGGCCTAGACCTGGCCTCCCTACTGGCTCTCGAGGGTAGGCCTGGTATGCCTACCTGATCCTCGGGTGTAGTACCACTACCCCCACTGTTACTCCCGGGTAGTACCGGTACCCCCCGCTGGCGCTTCGGGGTGGGCCTGGTATCCCTGCCCGACCCCCCGGGGTGGTACCGGTACTCCTGCTGGCGCCTCGGGGTGGGCCTGGTACCCCTACCTGAACCTTCGGGGGCAGTACCGGTACCCCTACCGGCACTACGGTTTGGTACCGGTACCCCTGCCGGCACTCCGGGGTGGGCCTGGTACCCCTACCCGATCCTTCGGGGGTAGTACCGGTACCCCTACTGGCACTCCGGTTTGGTAGCGGTACCCCTGCTGGCTCTCCGGCGTAGGCCTGGCGTCCCTACTGGTGCTCCGGGGTGGGCCTGGTACCCCTACCTGATCCTCGGGGGTAGTACCACTACCCCTAGTGTTAATCCGGGGTGGTACCGGTACCCCTGCCGGCGCTCCGGGGTGGGCCTGGTATCCCTACCCGACCCTCCGGGGTAGTACCGGTACCCCCACTCGCGCTCTGGGGTGGTATCGGTACCCCTGCTGCCGCCCCTACCGGTCCACCGGGGTAGGTCTGGTATCCCTACCTCACCCCCCGCGGTGGTACCGGTACCCCTGCTGGCGCTCCGGCGTAGGCCTGGTATCCCTACCCGATCCTTCTGGGGTAGTACCGGTACCCCTACCGGCACTCCGGTTTGGTACCGGTAACCCTACTCTCGCTCCGGGGTGGGCCTGGTACCCCTACCCGATCCTTCGGGGTAGTACCGGTACCCCTACTCGCGCTCCGGGGTGGTACCGGTACCCCTGCCGGTGCTCCGGGTTGCACCTGGTATCCCTACCCGACCCCCTGGGCTTGTACCGGTACCCCTGCTGGCGCTCCGAGTTGGGCCTGGTATCCCTACCCGATCCTTCTGGGGTAGTACCGGTATCCCTACTGGCACTCCGGTTTGGTACCGGTAACCCTACTCTCGCTCCGGGGTGGGCCTGGTACCCCTACCCGATCCTTCGGGGTAGTACTGGTACCCCTACTCGCGCTCCAGGGTGGTGCTGGTACTCTGGCTGGCGCTCTGGCGTAGGCCTGGAGTCCCTAATGGCGCTCCGGGGTGGGCCTGGTATCCCTACCCGATCCTCGGGGTAGTACCACTACCCCTAGTGTTAATCCGGGGTGGTACCGGTACCCCTGCCGGCGCTCCGGGGTGGGCCTGGTATGCCTACCCGATCCTTCTGGGGTAGTACCGGTACCCCTACCGGCACTCCGGTTTGGTAGCGGTACCCCTGCCGGCGCTCCGGGGTGGGCCTGGTACCCCTACCCGATCCTTCGGGGTAGTACCAGTACCCCTACACGCGCTCTGGGGTGGTAGCGGTACCCCTGCTGCCGCCCCTACCGGTCCACCGGGGTAGGTCTGGTCTCCCTACCTGACCCCCCGGGGTGGTACCGGTACCCCTGCTGGCGCTCCGGCGTAGGCCTGGCGTCCCTACGGGCGCTCGGGGGTAGGCCTGGTATCCCCAGCTGATCCTGCGGGGTCGTATCGCTATCCCTGACTGACCCCCCGGGGTGGTAGCGTTACCCCCTGCTGGCGCTCCGGGGTGGGCCTGGTATCCCTACCCGACCCTCCAGGGTAGTACCAGTACCCCTACTCGCGCTCTGGGGTGGTAGCGGTACCCCTGCTGGCGCCCCTACCGGTCCACCGGGTTAGGTCTGGTATCCCTACCTGACCCCCCGGGGTGGTACCGGTACCCCTGCTGGCGCTCCGGCCTAGACCTGGCCTCCCTACTGGCTCTCGAGGGTAGGCCTGGTATGCCTACCTGATCCTCGGGTGTAGTACCACTACCCCCACTGTTACTCCCGGGTAGTACCAGTACCCCCCGCTGGCGCTTCGGGGTGGGCCTGGTATCCCTGCCCGACCCCCCGGGGTGGTACCGGTACTCCTGCTGGCGCCTCGGGGTGGGCCTGGTACCCCTACCCGATCCTTCGTGGGTAGTACCGGTACCCCTACTCGTGCTCCGGGATGGTAGCGGTACCCCTGCTGGCGCTCCGGGGTAGGCCTGGCGTCCCTACTGGCGCTCCGGGGTGGGCCTGGTATCCCTACTTGATCCTCGGGGGTAGTACCACTACCCCTAGTGTTAATCCGGGGTGGTACCAGTATGCCTGCCGACGCTCCGGGGTGGGCCTGGTACCTCTACCCGATCCTTCGGGGGTCGTACCGGTACCCCTACCGGCACTCCGGTTTGGTAGCGGTACCCCTGCTGGCGCTCCGGGTTGGGCCTGGTATCCCTACCCGACCCTCCGGTGTAGTACCGGTACCCCTATTCGCGCTCTGGGGTGGTAGCGGTACCCCTGCTGGCGCCCCTACCGGTCCACCGGGGTAGGTCTGGTATCCCTACCTGACCCCCCGGGGTGGTACCGGTACCCCTGCTGGCGCTCCGGCATAGAGCAGGCCTCCCTACTGGCGCTCGGGGGTAGGCCTGGTATCCCCAGCTGATCCTGCGGGGTCGTACCGCTACCCCTGCCTGACCCTCCGGGGTGGTAGCGTTACCCCCCGCTGGCGCTCCGGGGTGGGCCTGGTATCCCTACGCGACCCCCCGGGCTTGTACCGGTACCCCTGCTGGCGCTCCAGGTTGGGCCTGGTACCCCTACCCGATCCTTCGGGGTAGTACCGGTACCCCTACTCGCGCTCCAGGGTGGTACTGGTACTCTGGCTGGCGCTCTGGCGTAGGCCTGGAGTCCCTACTGGCGCTCCGGGGTGGGCCTGGTATCCCTACCCGACCCTCCAGGGTAGTACCATTACCCCTACTTGCGCTCTGGGGTGGTAGCGGTACCCCTGCTGGCGCCCCTACCGGTCCACTGGGTTAGGTCTGGTATCCCTGCCCGACCCCCCGGGGTGGTACCGGTACTCCTGCTGGCGCCTCGGGGTGGGCCTGGTACCCCTACCCGATCCTTCAGGGGTAGTACCGGTACCCCTGCCGGCGCTCCGGGGTGGGCCTCTTTCCCCTACCCGATCCTTCGAGGGTAGTACTGGTACCTCTACTCGTGCTCCGGGATGGTAGCGGTACCCCTGCTGGCGCTCCGGGGTAGGCCTGGCGTCCCTACTGGCGCTCCGGGGTGGGCCTGGTATCCCTACTTGATCCTCGGGTTAGTACCACTACCCCTAGTGTTAATCCGGGGTGGTACCAGTATCCCTGCCGACGCTCCGGGGTGGGCCTGGTACCTCTACCCGATCCTTCGGGGGTAGTACCGGTACGCCTACCGGCATTCCGGTTTGGTAGCGGTACCCCTGCTGGCGCTCCGGGGTGGGCCTGGTATCCCTACCCGACCCTCCGGGGTAGTACCGGTACCCCTACTCGCGCTCTGGGGTGGTAGCGGTACCCCTGCTGGCGCCCCTACCGGTCCACCGGGGTAGGTCTGGTATCCCTACCTGACCCCCCGGGGTGGTATTGGTACCCCTGCTGGCGCTCCGGCGTAGGCCTGGCGTCCCTACTGGCGCTCGGGGGTAGGCCTGTTATCCCCAGCTGATCCTGCGGGGTCGTATCGCTATCCCTGCCTGACCCTCCGGGGTGGTAGCGTTCCCCCCTGCTGGCGCTCCTGGGTGGGCCTGGTATCCCTACCCGACCCTCCAGGGTAGTACCGGTACCCCTACTCGCGCTCCGGGGTGGTACCGCTACCCCTGCCGGCGCTCCGGGGTGCACCTGGTATCCCTACCCGACCCCCCGGCGTGGTACCGGTACTCCGGCTGGCGATCTGGCATAGGCCTGGAGTCCCTACTGGCGCTCCGGGGTGGGTCTGGTACCCCTACCTGATCCTCGGGGGTAGTACCGGTACCCCTACTCGTGCTGCAGGATGGTAGCGGTACCCCTGCAGGCGCTCCGGGGAAGGCCTGCCGTCCCTACCGGCGCGCCGGGGTAGGTCTGGTATCCCTACCTGACCCCCCGGGGTGGTACCGGTACCCCTGCTGGCGCTCCGGCATAGAGCAGGCCTCCCTGCTGGCGCTCCGGAGTAGGCCTGGTATCCCTACCTGATCCTCGGGTGTAGTACCGGTACCCCTACTGGCACTCCAGTTTGGTAGCGGTACCCCTGCTGGTGCTCCGGGGTGGGCCTGGTACCCCTACCTGATCCTCGGGGGTAGTACCACTACCCCTAGTGTTAATCCGGGGTGGTACCGGTACCCCTGCCGGCGCTCCGGGGTGGGCCTGGTATCCCTACCCGACCCTCCGGGGTAGTACCGGTACCCCTACTCGCGCTCTGGGGTGGTATCGGTACCCCTGCTGCCGCCCCTACCGGTCCACCGGGGTAGGTCTGGTATCCCTACCTCACCCCCCGCGGTGGTACCGGTACCCCTGCTGGCGCTCCGGCGTAGGCCTGGCGTCCCTACTGGCGCTCGGGGGTAGGCCTGGTATCCCCAGCTGATCCTGCGGGGTCGTACCGCTATCCCTGCCTGACCCTCCGGGGTGGTAGCGTTACCCCCCGCTGGCGCTCCGGGGTGGGCCTGGTACCCCTACCCGATCCTTCGGGGTAGTACCGGTACCCCTACTCGCGCTCCGGGGTGGTACCGGTACCCCTGCCGGCGCTCTGGGGTGGGCCTGGTATCCCTACCCGATCCTTCTGGGGTAGTACCGGTACCCCTACCGGCACTCCGGTTTGGTACCGGTAAGCCTACTCTCGCTCCGGGGTGGGCCTGGTACCCCTACCCAATCCTTCGGGGTAGTACTGGTACCCCTACTCGCGCTCCGGGGTGGTAGCGGTACCCCTGCCGGTGCTCCGGGTTGCACCTGGTATCCCTACCCGACCCCCCGGGCTTGTACCGGTACCCCTGCTGGCGCTCTGGGGTGGTATCGGTACCCCTGCTGGCCCTCCGGGGTGGGCCTGGTATCCCTACCCGACCCTCCGGGGTAGTACCAGTACCCCTACTCGCGCTGTGGGGTGGTAGCGGTACCCCTGCTGGCGCTCCGGGGTAGGCCTGGCGTCCCTACTGGCGCTCCGGGGTGGGCCTGGTATCCCTACTTGATCCTCGGGGGTAGTACCACTACCCCTAGTGTTAATCCGGGGTGGTACCAGTATCCCTGCCGACGCTCCGGGGTGGGCCTGGTACCTCTACCCGATCCTTCGGGGGTAGTACCGGGTCCCCCTACCGGCACTCCAGTTTGGTAGCGGTACCCCTGCCGGCGCTCCAAGGTGGGCCTGGTATCCCTACCCGACCCCCTGGCGTGGTACCGGTACTCCGGCTGGCGATCTGGCATAGGCCTGGAGTCCCTACTGGCACTCCGGGGTGGGTCTGGTACCCCTACCTGATCCTCGGGGGTAGTACCAGTCCCCCCACTGTTGCTCCGGGGTACTACCGGTACCCCTGCTGGCGCTCCGGGGTGGGCCTGGTATCCCTACCTGACCCTCCGGGGTAGTACCGGTACCCCTACTCGCGCTCTGGGGTGGTAGCGGTACCCCTGCTGCCGCCCCTACCGGTCCACCGGGGTAGGTCTGGTATCCCTACCTGACCCCCCGGGGTGGTATTGGTATCCCTGCTGGCGCTCCGGCGTAGGCCTGGCGTCCCTACTGGCGCTCGGTGGTAGGCCTGGTATCCCCAGCTGATCCTGCGGGGTCGTATCGCTATCCCTGCCTGACCCTCCGGGGTGGTAGCGTTACCCCCCGCTGGCGCTCCGGGGTGGGCCTGGTATCCCTACCCGACCCTCCACGGTAGTACCGGTACCCCTACCGGCACTACGGTTTGGTACCGGTACCCCTGCCGGCGCTCCGGGGTGGGCCTGGTACCCCTACCCGATCCTTCGGGGTAGTACCGGTACCCCTACTCGCACTCCGGGGTGGTACCGGTACACCTGCCGGCGCTCCGGGGTGGGCCTGGTATCCCTACCCGATCCTTCTGGGGTAGTACCGGTACCCCTACCGGCACTCCGGTTTGGTACCGGTAACCCTAATCTCGCTCCGGGGTTGGCCTGGTACCCCTACCCGACCCTTCGGGGTAGTACTGGTACCCCTACTCGCGCTACGGGGTGGTAGCGGTACCCCTGCCGGTGCTCCGGGTTGCACCTGGTATCCCTACCCGACCCCCCGGGCTTGTACCGGTACCCCTGCTGGCGCTCTGGGGTGGTATCGGTACCCCTGCTGGCGCTCCGGGGTGGGCCTGGTATCCCTACCCGACCCTCCGGGGTAGTACCAGTACCCCTACTCGCGCTCTGGGGTGGTAGCGGTACCCCTGCTGCCGCCCCTACCGGTCCACCGGGGTAGGTCTGGTATCCCTACCTGACCCCCCGGGGTGGTACCGGTACCCCTGCTGGCGCTCCGGCATAGAGCAGGCCTCCCTACAGGCGCTCGGGGTTAGGCCTGGTATGCCTACCTGATCCTCGGGTGTAGTACCACTACCCCCACTGTTACTCCCGGGTAGTACCGGTACCCCTGCGGGCGCTCCAGGGTGGGCCTGGTATCCCTGCCCGACCCCCCGGGGTGGTACCGGTACCCCTGCTGGCGCCTCGGGGTGGGCCTCTTACCCCTACCCGATCCTTCGTGGGTAGTACCGGTACCCCTACTCGTGCTCCGGGATGGTAGCGGTACCCCTGCTGGCGCTCCGGGGTAGGCCTGGCGTCCCTACTGGCGCTCCGGGGTGGGCCTGGTATCCCTACTTGATCGTCGGGGGTAGTACCACTACCCCTAGTGTTAATCCGGGGTGGTACCAGTATCCCTGCCGACGCTCCGGGGTGGGCCTGGTACCTCTACCCGATCCTTCGGGGGTAGTACCGGTACCCCTACCGGCACTCCAGTTTGGTAGCGGTACCCCTGCTGGCGCTCCGGGGTGGGCCTGGTATCCCTACCCGACCCCCCGGCGTGGTACCGGTACTCCGGCTGGCGATCTGGCATAGGCCTGGAGTCCCTACTGGCACTCCGGGGTGGGTCTGGTACCCCTACCTGATCCTCGGGGGTAGTACCGGTACCCCCACTGTTACTCCCGGGTAGTACCGGTACCCCTGCGGGCGCTCCGGGGTAGGCCTGGCGTCCCTACTGGCGCTCCGGGGTGGTCCTGGTATCCCTACTTGATCCTCAGGGGTAGTACCACTACCCTTAGTGTTAATCCGGGGTGGTACCATTATCCCTGCCGACGCTCCGGGGTGGGCCCGGTACCTCTACCCGATCCTTCGGGGGTAGTACCGGTACCCCTACCGGCACTCCAGTTTGGTAGCGGTACCCCTGCTGGCGCTCCGGGTTGGGCCTGGTATCCCTACCCGACCCTCCGGGGTAGTACCAGTACCCCTACTCGCGCTCTGGGGTGGTAGCGGTACCCCTGCTGGCACCCCTACCGGTCCACCGGGGTAGGTCTGGTATCCCTACCTCACCCCCCGGGGTGGTATCGGTACCCCTGCTGGCGCTCCGGCGTAGGCCTGGCGTCCCTACTGGCGCTCGGGGGTAGGCCTGGTATCCCCAGCTGATCCTGCGGGGTCGTATCGCTATCCCTGCCTGACCCTCCGGGGTGGTAGCGTTACCCCCTGCCGGCGCTCCGGGGTGGGCCTGGTATCCCTACCCGACCCCCCGACGTGGTACCGGTACTCCTGCTGGCGCTCCGGGTTGGGCCTGGTACCCCTACCCGATCCTTCGGGGTAGGACCAGTACCCTACTCGCGCTCTGGGGTGGTAGCGGTACCCCTGCTGGCGCCCCTACCTGTCCACTGGGTTAGGTCTGGTATCCGTACCTGACCCCCCGGGGTGGTAGCGGTACCCCTGCTGGCGCTCCGGCCTAGACCTGGCCTCCCTACTGGCTCTCGAGTGTAGGCCTGGTATGCCTACCTGATCCTCGGGTGTAGTACCACTACCCCCACTGTTACTCCCGGGTAGTACCGGTACCCCCCGCTGGCGCTTTGGGGTGGGCCTGGTATCCCTGCCCGACCCCCCGGGGTGGTACCGGTACTCCTGCTGGCGCCTCGGGGTGGGCCTGGTACCCCTACCCGATCCTTCGGGGGTAGTACCGGTACCCCTACCGGCACTCCGGTTTGGTACCGGTACCCCTGCCGGCGCTCCGGGGTGGGCCTGGTATCCCTACCCGATCCTTCTGGGGTAGTACCGGTACCCCTACCGGCACTCCGGTTTGGTACCGGTAACCCTACTCTCGCTCCGGGGTGGGCCTGGTACCCCTACCCGATCCTTCGGGGTAGTACTGGTACCCCTACTAGCGCTCCGGGGTGGTACCGGTACCCCTGCCGGTGCTCCGGGTTGCACCTGGTATCCCTTCCCGACCCCCCGGGGTTGTACCGGTACCCCTGCTGGCGCTCCGGGTTGGGCCTGGTACACCTACCCGATCCTTCGGGGTAGTACCGGTACCCCTACTCGCGCTCCAGGGTGGTACCGGTACTCCGGCTGGCGATCTGGCGTAGGCCTGGAGTCCCTACTGGCGCTCCGGGATGGGCCTGTTATCCCTACCTGATCCTCGGGGGTAGTACCAGTCCCCCCACTGTTACTCCCGGGTAGTACCGGTACCCCTACTCGCACTCCAGGGTGGTACCGGTACTCCGGCTGGCGATCTGGCGTAGGCCTGGAGTCCCTGCTAGCGCTCTGGGCTGGGCCTGGTATCCCTACCCGACCCTCCGGGGTATTACCAGTACCCCTACTCGCGCTCTGGGGTGGTAGCGGTACCCCTGCTGCCGCCCCTACCGGTCCACCGGGTTAGGTCTGGTATCCCTACCTGACCCCCCGGGGTGGTACCGGTACCCCTGCTGGCGCTCCGGCATAGAGCAGGCCTCCCTGCTGGCGCTCGGGGTTAGGCCTGGTATGCCTACCTGATCCTCGGGTGTAGTACCACTACCCCCACTGTTACTCCCGGGTAGTACCGGTACCCCTGCGGGCGCTCCGGGGTGGGCCTGGTATCCCTGCCCGACCCCCCGGCGTGGTACCGGTACCCCTGCTGGCGCCTCGGGGTGGGCCTGGTACCCCTACCCGATCCTTTGGGGGTAGTACCGGTACCCCTGCCGGCGCTCCGGGGTGGGCCTCTTACCCCTACACGATCCTTCGTGGGTAGTACCGGTACCCCTACTCGTGCTCCGGGATGGTAGGGGTACCCCTGCTGGCGCTCCGGGGTAGGCATGGCGTCCCTACTAGCGCTCCGGGGTGGGCCTGGTATCCCTACTTGATCCTCGGGGGTAGTACCACTACCCCTAGTGTTAATCCGGGGTGGTACAAGTATCCCTGCCGACGCTCCGGGGTGGGCCTGGTACCTCTACCCGATCCTTCGGGGGTCGTACCGGTACCCCTACCGGCACTCCGGTTTGGTAGCGGTACCCCTGCTGGCGCTCCGGGGTGGGCCTGGTATCCCTACCCGACCCTCCGGGGTAGTACCGATACCCCTACTCGCGCTCTGGGGTGGTAGCGGTACCCCTGCTGGCGCCCCTACCGGTCCACCGGGGTAGGTCTGGTATCCCTACCTGACCCCCCGGGGTGGTATTGGTACCCCTGCTGGCGCTCCGGCGTAGGCCTGGCGTCCCTACTGGCGCTCGGGGGTAGGCCTGGTATCCCCAGCTGATGCTGCGGGGTCGTATCGCTATCCCTGCCTGACCCTCCGGGGTGGTAGCGTTACCCCCTGCTGGCGCTCCGGGGTGGGCCTGGTATCCCTACCCGACCCTCCAGGGTAGTACCGGTACCCCTACTCGCGCTCCGGGGTGGTACCGCTACCCCTGCCGGCGCTCCGGGGTGGGCCTGGTATCCCTACCCGACCCCCCGGCGTGGTACCGGTACTCCGGCTGGCGATCTGGCATAGGCCTGGTGTCCCTACTCTCGCACCGGGGTGGGTCTGGTACCCCTACCTGATCCTCGGGGGTAGTACCAGTCCCCCCACTGTTGCTCCGGGGTACTACCGGTACCCCTGCTGGCGCTCCGGGGTGGGCCTGGTATCCCTACCCGACCCTCCGGGGTAGTACCAGTACACCTACTCGCGCTCTGGGGTGGTAGCGGTACCCCTGCTGGCGCCCCTACCGGCGCGCCGGGGGAGGTCTGGTATCCCTACCTGACCCCCCCGGGGTGGTACCGGTACCCCTGCTGGCGCTCCAGCATAGACCAGGCCTCCCTACTGGCTCTCTGGGGTAGGCCTGGTACCTCTACCCGATCCTTCGGGGGTAGTACCGGTACCCCTACCGGCACTCCAGTTTGGTAGCGGTACCCCTGCCGGCGCTCCGAGGTGGGCCTCGTATCCCCGCCCGACCCCCCGAGGTGGTACTGGTACCCCTGCCGGCGCTCCGGGGTGGTCCTCTTACCCCTACCCGATCCTTCGGGGGTAGTACCGGTACCCCTACCAGCACTCCGGTTTGGTACCGGTAACCCTACTCTCGCTCCGGGGTGGGCCTGGTACCCCTACCCGATCCTTCGGGGTAGTACTGGTAACCCTACTCACGCACGGGGGTGGTAGCGGTACCCCTGCCGGTAATCCGGGTTGCACCTGGTATCCCTACCCGACCCCCCGGGCTTGTACCGGTACCCCTGCTGGCGCTCCGGGTTGGGCCTGGTACCCCTACCCGATCCTTCGGGGGTAGTACCGGTACGCCTACCGGCACTCCGGTTTGGTACAGGTACCCCTGCCGGCGCTCCGGGGTGGGCCTGGTATCCCTACCCGATCCTTCTGGGGTAGTACCGGTACCCCTACTGGCACTCCGGTTTGGTACCGGTAACCCTACTCTCGCTCCGGGGTGGGCCTGGTACCCCTACCCGATCCTTCGGGGGTAGTACTGGTACCCCTACTCGCGCTCCGGGGTGGTACCGGTACCCCTGCCGGTGCTCCAGGGTGCACCTGGTATCCCCACCCGACCCCCTGGGCTTGCACCGGTACCCCTGCTGGCGCTCCGGGGTGGGCCTGGTATCCCTACCCGACCCTCCGGGGTAGTACCAGTACCCCTACTCGCGCTCTGGGGTGGTAGCGGTACCCCTGCTGGCGCCCCTACCGGCGCGCCGGGGGAGGTCTGGTATCCCTACCTGACCCCCCGGGGTGGTACCGGTACCCCTGCTGGCGCTCCAGCATAGACCAGGCCTCCCTACTGGCTCTCTGGGGTAGGCCTGGTATGCCTACCTGATCCTCGGGTGTAGTACCGGTACCCCCACTGTTACTCCCGGGTAGTACCGGTACCCCTGCGGGCGCTTCGGGGTGGGCCTGGTATCCCTGCCCGACCCCCCGGGGTGGTACCGGTACCCCTGCTGGCGCCTCGGGGTGGGCCTGGTACCCCTACCCGATCCTTCGGGGGTAGTACCGGTACCCCTACCGGCACTACGGTTTGGTAACGGTACCCCTGCCGGCGCTCCGGGGTGGGCCTGGTATCCCTACCCGATCCTTCGGGGGTAGTACCGGTACCCCTACTCGTGCTCCGGTTTGGTAGCGGTACCCCTGCTGGCTCTCCGGCGTAGGCCTGGCGTCCCTACTGGTGCTCCGGGTTGGGCCTGGTACCCCTACCTGATCCTCGTGGCTAGTACCACTACCCCTAGTGTTAATCCGGGGTGGTACCGGTACCCCTGCCGGCGCTCCGAGTTGGGCCTGGTACCCCTACCCGATCCTTCGGGGGTAGTACCGGTACCCATACCGGCACTCCGGTTTGGTAGCGGTACCCCTGCCGGCGCTCCAGGGTGGGCCTGGTATCCCTACCCGATCCTTCTGGGGTAGTACCAGTACCCCTACTCACGCTCTGGGGTGGTATCGGTACCCCTGCTGCCGCCCCTACCGGTCCACCGGGGTAGGTCTGGTATCCCTACCTGACCCCCCGGGGTGGTACCGGTACCCCTGCTGGCGCCTCGGGGTGGGCCTGGTACCCCTACCCGATCCTTCAGGGGTAGTACCGGTACCCCTGCCGGCGCTCCGGGGTGGGCCTCTTACTCCTACCCGATCCTTCGGGGGTAGTACCGGTACCCCTACTCGTGCTCCGGGATGGTAGCGGTACCCCTGCTGGCGCTCCGGGGTAGGCCTGGCGTCCCTACTGGCGCTCCGGGGTGGGCCTGGTATCCCTACATGATCCTCGGGTTAGTACCACTACCCCTAGTGTTAATCCGGGGTGGTACCAGTATCCCTGCCGACGCTCCGGGGTGGGCCTGGTACCTCTACCCGATCCTTCGGGGGTAGTACCGGTACCCCTACCGGCACTCCGGTTTGGTAGCGGTACACCTGCTGGCGCTCCGGGGTGGGCCTGGTACCCCTACCTGACCCTCCGGGGTAGTACCGGTACCCCTACTCGCGCTCTGGGGTGGTAGCGGTACCCCTGCTGGCTCCCCTACCGGTCCACCGGGGTAGGTCTGGTATCCCTACCTGACCCCCCGGGGTGGTATTGGTACCCCTGCTGGCGCTCCGGCGTAGGCCTGGTGTCCCTACTGGCGCTCGGGGGTAGGCCTGGTATCCCCAGCTGATCCTGCGGGGTCGTATCGCTATCCCTGACTGACCCTCCGGGGTGGTAGCGTTACCCCCTGCTGGCGCTCTGGGGTGGGCCTGGTATCCCTACCCGACCCTCCAGGGTAGTACCGGTACCCCTACTCGCGCTCCGGGGTGGTACCGCTACCCCTGCCGGCGCTCCGGGGTGGGCCTGGTATCCCTACCCGACCCCCCGGCGTGGTACCGGTACTCCGGCTGGCGCTCCGGCATAGAGCAGGCCTCCCTACTGGCGCTCGGGGTTAGGCCTGGTATGCCTACCTGATCCTCTGGTGTAGTACCACTACCCCCACTGTTACTCCCGGGTAGTACCGGTACCCCTGCGGGCGCTCCAGGGTGGGCCTGGTATCCCTGCCCGACCCCCCGGGGTGGTACCGGTACCCCTGCTGGCGCCTCGGGGTGGGCCTCTTACCCCTACCCGATCCTTCGTGGGTAGTACCGGTACCCCTACTCGTGCTCCGGGATGGTAGCGGTACCCCTGCTGGCGCTCCGGGGTAGGCCTGGCGTCCCTACTGGCGCTCCGGGGTGGGCCTGGTATCCCTACTTGATCGTCGGGGGTAGTACCACTACCCCTAGTGTTAATCCGGGGTGGTACCAGTATCCATGCCGACGCTCCGGGGTGGGCCTGGTACCTCTACCCGATCCTTCGGGGGTAGTACCGGTACCCCTACTCGTGCTCCGGGATGGTAGCGGTACCCCTGCTGGCGCTCCGGGGTAGGCCTGGCGTCCCTACTGGCGCTCCGGGGTGGGCCTGGTATCCCTACTTGATCCTCGGGGGTAGTACCACTACCCCTAGTGTTAATCCGGGGTGGTACCGGTACCCCTGCCGGCGCTCCGCGGTGGGCCTGGTATCCCTACCCGACCCTCCAGGGTAGTACCGGTACCCCTACTCGCACTCCGGGGTGGTACCGCTACCCCTGCCGGCGCTCCGGGGTGGGCCTGGTATCCCTACCCAACCCCCCGGCGTGGTACCGGTACTCCGGCTGACGATCTGGCATAGGCCTGGAGTCCCTACTGGCGCTCCGGGGTGGGTCTGGTACCCCTACCTGATCCTCGGGGGTAGTACCAGTCCCCCCACTGTTGCTCCGGGGTACTACCGGTACCCCTGCTGGCGCTCCGGGGTGGGCCTGGTATCCCTACCCGATCCTTCTGGGGTAGTACCGGTACCCCTACCGGCACTCCGATTTGGTACCGGTAACCCTACTCTCGCTCCGGGGTGGGCCTGGTACCCCTACCCGATCCTTCGGGGTAGTACTGGTAACCCTACTCACGCTCGGGGGTGGTAGCGGTACCCCTGCCGGTGCTCCGGGTTGCACCAGGTATCCCTACCCGACCCCCCGGGCTTGTACCGGTACCCCTGCTGGCGCTCCGGGTTGGGCCTGGTACCCCTACCCGATCCTTCGGGGGTAGTACCGGTACGCCTACTGGCACTCCGGTTTGGTACCGGTACCCCTGCCGGCGCTCCGGGGTGGGCCTGGTATCCCTACCCGATCCTTCGTGGGTAGTACCGGTACCCCTACTCGTGCTCCGGGATGGTAGCGGTACCCCTGCTGGCGCTCCGGGGTAGGCCTGGCGTCCCTACTGGCGCTCCGGGGTGGGCCTGGTATCCCTACTTGATCCTCGGGGGTAGTACCACTACCCCTAGTGTTAATCCGGGGTGGTACCGGTACCCCTGCCGACGCTCCGGGGTGGGCCTGGTACCTCTCTCCAATCCTTCGGGGGTAGTACCGGTACCCCTACCGGCACTCCAGTTTGGTAGCGGTACCCCTGCTGGCACTCCAGGGTGGGCCTGGTATCCCTACCTGACACCCCGGGGTGGTACCGGTACCCCTGCTGGTGCTGCGGCATAGAGCAGGCCTCCCTACTGGCGCTCGGGGGTAGGCCTGGTATCCCCAGCTGATCCTGCGGGGTCGTACCGCTACCCCTGCCTGACCCTCCGGGGTGGTAGCGTTACCCCCCGCTGGCGCTCCGGGGTGGGCCTGGTATCCCTACGCGACCCCCCGGGCTTGTACCAGTACCCCTGCTGGCGCTCCGGGTTGGGCCTGGTACCCCTACCCGATCCTTCGGGGTAGTACCGGTACCCCTACTCGCGCTCCAGGGTGGTACTGGTACTCTGGCTGGCGCTCTGGCGTAGCCCTGGAGTCCCTACTGGCGCTCCGGGGTGGGCCTGGTATCCCTACCCGACCCTCCAGGGTAGTACCAGTACCTCTACTTGCGCTCTGGGGTGGTAGCGGTACCCCTGCTAGCGCCCCTACCGGTCCACTGGGTTAGGTGTGGTATCCCTGCCCGACCCCCCGGGGTGGTACCGGTACCCCTGCTGGCGCCTCGGGGTGGGCCTTGTACCCCTACCCGATCCTTCAGGGGTAGTACTGGTACCCCTGCCGGCGCTCCGGGGTGGGCCTCTTACCCCTACCCGATCCTTCGGGGGTAGTACCAGTACCCCTACCGGCACTCCGGTTTGGTAGCGGTACCCCTGCTGGCGCTCCGGGGTGGGCCTGGTATCCCTACCCGACCCTCCACGGTAGTACCGGTACCCCTACCGGCACTACGGTTTGGTACCAGTACCCCTGCTGGCGCTCCGGGGTGGGCCTGGTACCCCTACCCGATCCTTCGGGGGTAGTACCGGTACCCTACTCGTGCTACGGTTTGGTAGCGGTACCCCTGCTGGCTCTCCGGCGTAGGCCTGGAGTCCCTACTGGTGCTCCGGGATGGGCCTGTTATCCCTACCTGATCCTCGGGGGTAGTACCAGTCCCCCCACTGTTGCCCCGGGGTAGTACCGGTACCCCTGCTAGCGCTCTGGGCTGGGCCTGGTATCCCTACCCGACCCTCCGGGGTAGTACCAGTACCCCTACTCGCGCTCTGGGGTGGTACCAGTACCCCTGCTGGCGCACCAGCATAGACCAGGCCTCCCTACTGGCTCTCTGGGGTAGGCCTGGTATGCCTACCTGATCCTCGGGTGTAGTACCACTACCCCCACTGTTACTCCCGGGTAGTACCGGTACCCCTGCGGGCGCTCCAGGGTGGGCGTGGTACCCCTACCTTATCCTCGGGGGTAGTACCAGTCCCCCCACTGTTGCTCCGGGGTACTACCGGTACCCCTGCTGGCGCTCCAGCATAGACCAGGCCTCCCTACTGGCTCTCTGGGGTAGGCCTGGTATGCCTACCTGATCCTCGAGGGTGGCACCGGTACCCCCACTGTTACTCCCGGGTAGTACCGGTACCCCCCGCTGGCGCTTCGGGGTGGGCCTGGTATCCCTGCCCGACCCCCCGGGGTGGTACCGGTACTCCTGCTGGCGCCTCGGGGTGGGCCTGGTACCCCTACCCGATCCTTCGGGGGTAGTACCGGTACCCCTACTCGTGCTCCGGTTTGGTAGCGGTACCCCTGCTGGCTCTCCGGCGTAGGCCTGTCGTCCCTACTGGTGCTCCGGGGTGGGCCTGGTACCCCTACCCGACCCTCCAGGGTAGTACCGGTACCCCTACTCGCGCTCCGGGGTGGTACCGCTACCCCTGCCGGCGCTCTGGGGTGGGCCTGGTATCCCTACCCGACCCCCCGGCGTGGTACCGGTACTCCGGCTGGAGATCTGGCATAGGCCTGGAGTCCCTACTGGCGCTCCGGGGTGGGTCTGGTACCCCTACCTGATCCTCGGGGGTAGTACCAGTCCCCCCACTGTTGCTCCGTGGTACTACCGGTACCCCTGCTGGCGCTCCGGGGTAGGCCTGGTATCCCTACCCGACCCTCCGGGGTAGTACCAGTACACCTACTCGCGCTCTGGGGTGGTAGCGGTACCCCTGCTGGCGCCCCTACCGGCGCGCCGGGGGAGGTCTGGTATCCCTACCTGACCCCCCGGGGTGGTACCGGTACCCCTGCTGGCGCTCCAGCATAGACCAGACCTCCCTACTGGCTCTCTGGGGTAGGCCTGGTATGCCTACCTGATCCTCGGGGGTAGTACCGGTACCCCCACTGTTACTCCCGGGTAGTACCGGTACCCCTGCGGGCGCTCTGGGGTGGGCCTGGTATCCCTGCCCGACCCCCCGGGGTGGTACCGGTACCCCTGCTGGCGCCTCGGGGTGGGCCTGGTACCCCTACCCGATCCTTCAGGGGTAGTACCGGTACCCCTGCCGGCGCTCCGGGGTGGGCCTCTTATCCCTACCCGATCCTTCGGGGGTAGTACTGGTACCCCTACTCGTGCTCCGGGATGGTAGCGGTACCCCTGCTGGCGCTCCGGGGTGGGCCTGGTATCCCTACCCGACCCTCCGGGGTAGTACCGGTACCCCTACTCGCGCTCTGGGGTGGTAGCGGTACCCCTGTTGCCGCCCCTACCGGTCCACCGGGGTAGGTCTGGTATCCCTACCTGACCCCCCGGGGTGGTATTGGTACCCCTGCTGGCGCTCCGGCGTAGGCCTGGCGTCCCTACTGGCGCTCGGGGGTAGGCCTGTTATCCCCAGCTGATCCTGCGGGGTCGTACCGCTATCCCTGACTGACCCTCCGGGGTGGTAGCGTTACCCCCTGCTGGCGCTCCGGGGTGGGCCTGGTATCCCTACCTGATCCTCGGGGGTAGTACCAGTCCCCCCACTGTTGCTCCGGGGTACTACCGGTACCCCTGCTGGCGCTCCGGGGTGGGCCTGGTATCCCTACCCGGCCTTCCGGGGTAGTACCAGTACACCTACTCGCCCTCTGGGGTGGTAGCGGTACCCCTGCTGGCGCCCCTACCGGCGCGCCGGGGGAGGTCTGGTATCCCTACCTGACCCCCCGGGGTGGTTCCGGTACCCCTGCTGGCGCTCCAGCATAGACCAGGCCTCCCTACTGGCTCTCTGGGGTAGGCCTGGTATGCCTACCTGATCCTCGGGGGTAGTACCGGTACCCCCACTGTTACTCCCGGGTAGTACTGGTACCCCTGCTGGCGCTCCGGGGTGGGCCTCGTATCCCCTCCCGACCCCCCGAGGTGGTACCGGTACCCCTGCCGGCGCTCCAGGGTGGTCCTCTTACCCCTACCCGATCCTTCGGGGGTAGTACCGGTACCCCTACTCGCGCTCCAGGGTGGTACCGGTACTCCGGCTGGCGATCTGGCGTAGGCCTGGAGTCCCTACTGGCGCTCCGGGATGGGCCTGTTATCCCTACCTGATCCTCGGGGGTAGTACCAGTCCCCCCACTGTTACTCCCGGGTAGTACCGGTACCCCTACTCGCGCTCCAGGGTGGTACCGGTACTCCGGCTGGCGATCTGGCGTAGGCCTGGAGTCCCTGCTAGCGCTCTGGGCTGGGCCTGGTATCCCTACCCGACCCTCCGGGGTAGTACCAGTACCCCTACTCCCGCTCTGGGGTGGTAGCGGTACCCCTGCTGGCGCCCCTACCGGTCCACCGGGTTAGGTCTGGTATCCCTACCTGACCCCCCGGGGTAGTACCGGTACCCCTGCTGGCGCTCCGGCATAGAGCAGGCCTCCCTTCTGGCGCTCGGGGTTAGGCCTGGTATGCCTACCTGATCCTCGGGTGTAGTACCACTACCCCCACTGTTACTCCCGGGCAGTACCGGTACCCCTGCGGGCGCTCCAGGGTGGGCCTGGTACCCCTACCTTATCCTCGGGGGTAGTACCAGTCCCCCCACTGTTGCTCCGGGGTAGTACCGGTACCCCTGCTGGCGCTCCAGCATAGACCAGGCCTCCCTACTGGCTCTCTGGGGTAGGCCTGGTATGCCTACCTGATCCTCGGGGGTGGCACCGGTACCCCCACTGTTACTCCCGGGTAGTACCGGTACCCCCCGCTGGCGCTTCGGGGTGGGCCTGGTATCCCTGCCCGACCCCCCGGGGTGGTACCGGTACTCCTGCTGGCGCCTCGGGGTGGGCCTGGTACCCCTACCCGATCCTTCGGGGGTAGTACCGGTACCCCTACTCGTGCTCCGGTTTGGTAGCGGTACCCCTGCTGGCTCTCCGGCGTAGGCCTGTCGTCCCTACTGGTGCTCCGGGGTGGGCCTGGTACCCCTACCCGACGCTCCAGGGTAGTACCGGTACCCCTACTCGCGCTCCGGGGTGGTACCGCTACCCCTGCCGGCGCTCCGGGGTGGGCCTGGTATCCCTACCCGACCCCCCGGCGTGGTACCGGTACTCCGGCTGGCGCTCCGGCATAGAGCAGGCCTCCCTACTGGCGCTCGGGGTTAGGCCTGGTATGCCTACCTGATCCTCTGGTGTAGTACCACTACCCCCACTGTTACTCCCGGGTAGTACCGGTACCCCTGCTGGCGCTCCGGGTTGGGCCTGGTACCTCTACCCGATCCTTCGGGGTAGTACCACTACCCCTAGTATTAATCCGGGGTGGTACCGGTACCCCTGCCGAAGCTCCGGGGTGGGCCTGGTACCTCTGCCCGATCCTTCGGGGGTAGTACCGGTACCCCTATTCACGCTCTGGGGTGGTAGCGGTACCCCTGCTGGCGCCCCTACCGGCGCGCCGGGGGAGGTCTGGTATCCCTACCTGACCCCCCGGGGTGGTACCGGTACCCCTGCTGGCGCTCCAGCATAGAGCAGGCCTCCCTAGTGGCGCTCGGGGGTAGGCCTGGTATCCCTACCTGATCCTCGGGGGTAGTACTGGTACCCCTACCGGCACTCCGGTTTGGTAGCGGTACCCCTGCTGGCACTCCGGCGTTGGCCTGGCGTCCCTACTGGCGCTCCGGGGTGGGCCTGGTACCCCTACCTGATCCTCGGGGGTAGTACCACTACCCCTAGTGTTAATCCGGGGTGGTAGCATTACCCCCCGCTGGCGCTCCGGGGTGGGCCTGGTATCCCTACCCGACCCTCCAGGGTAGTACCGGTACCCCTACTCGCGCTCCGGGGTGGTACCGGTACCCCTGCCGGTGCTCCAGGGTGCACCTGGTATCCCCACCCGACCCCCCGGGCTTGCACCGGTACCCGTGCTGGCGCTCCGGGGTGGGCCTGGTATCCCTACCCGACCCTCCGGGGTAGTACCAGTACCCCTACTCGCGCTCTGGGGTGGTAGCGGTACCCCTGCTGGCGCCCCTACCGGCGCGCCGGGGGAGGTCTGGTATCCCTACCTGACCCCCCGGGGTGGTACCGGTACCCCTGCTGGCGCTCCAGCATAGACGAGGCCTCCCTACTGGCTCTCTGGGGTAGGCCTGGTATGCCTACCTGATCCTCGGGGGTAGTACCAGTACCCCCACTGTTACTCCCGGGTAGTACCGGTACCCCTGCGGGCGCTCCAGGGTGGGCCTCGTATCCCCGCCCGACCCCCCGAGGTGGTACCGGTACCCCTGCCGGCGCTCCGCGGTGGTCCTCTTACCCCTACCCGATCCTTCGGGGGTAGTACCGGTACCCCTACTCGTGCTCCAGGATGGTAGCGGTACCCCTGCAGGCGCTCCGGGGTAGGCCTGGCATCCCTACCGGCGCGCCGGGGTAGGTCTGGTATCCCTACCTGACCCCCCGGGGTGGTACCGGTACCCCTGCTGGCGCTCCGGCGTAGGCCTGGCGTCCCTACTGGCGCTCGGGGGTAGGCCTGGTATCCCCAGCTGATCCTGCGGGGTCGTACCGCTATCCCTGCCTGACCCTCCGGGGTGGTAGCGTTACCCCCCGCTGGCGCTCCGGGGTGGGCCTGGTATCCCTACCCGACCCTCCAGGGTAGTACCGGTACCCCTACTCGCGCTCCGGGGTGGTACCGGTACCCCTGCCGGTGCTCTGGGGTGCACCTGGTATCCCTACGCGACCCCCCGGGCTTGTACCGGTACCCCTGCTGGCGCTCCGGGGTGGGCCTGGTACCCCTACCCGATCCTTCGGGGTAGTACCGGTACCCCTACTCGCGCTCCAGGGTGGTACTGGTACTCCGGCTGGCGCTCTGGCGTAGGCCTGGAGTCCCTACTGGCGCTCTGGGGTGGGCCTGGTATCCCTACCCGACCCTCCAGGGTAGTACCAGTACCCCTACTCGTGCTCTGGGGTGGTAGCGGTACCCCTGCTGGCGCCCCTACCGGTCCACCGGCTTAGGTCTGGTATCCCTACCTGACCCCCCGGGGTGGTACTTGTACCCCTGCTGGCGCTCCGGCCTAGACCTGGCCTCCCTACTGGCTCTCGAGGGTAGGCCTGGTATGCATACCTGGTCCTCGGGTGTAGTACCACTACCCCCACTGTTACTCCCAGGTAGTACCGGTATCCCCCGCTGGCGCTTCGGGGTGGGCCTGGTATCCCTGCCCGACCCCCCGGGGTGGTACGGGTACTCCTGCTGGCGCCTCGGGGTGGGCCTGGTACCCCTACCCGATCCTTCGGGGGTAGTACCGGTACCCCTACCGGCACTCCGGTTTGGTACCGGTACCCCTGCCGGCGCTCCGGGGTGGGCCTGGTATCCCTACCCGATCCTTCTGGGGTAGTACCGGTACCCCTACCGGCACTACGGTTTGGTACCGGTAACCCTGCTCTCGCTCCGGGGTGGGCCTGGTACCCCTACCCGATCCTTCGGGGTAGTACTGGTACCCCTAGTCGTGCTCCGGGATGGTAGCGGTATCCCTGCTGGCGCTCCGGGGTAGGCCTGGCGTCCCTACTGGCGCTCCGGGGTGGGCCTGGTACCTCTACCCGATCCTTCGGGGTAGTACCACTACCCCTAGTATTAATCCGGGGTGGTACCGGTAGCCCTGCCGAAGCTCCGGGGTGGGCCTGGTACCTCTACCCGATCCTTCGGGGGTAGTACCGGTACCCCTATTCACGCTCTGGGGTGGTAGCGGTACCCCTGCTGGCGCCCCTACCGGCGCGCCGTGGGACGTCTGGTATCCCTACCTGACCCCCCGGGGTGGTACCGGTACCCCTGCTGGCGCTCCAGCATAGACCAGGCCTCCCTACTGGCTCTCTGGGGTAGGCCTGGTATGCCTACCTGACCCTCGGGGGTAGTACCGGTACCCCCACTGTTACTCCCGGGTAGTACCGGTACCCCTGCGGGCGCTCCAGGGTGGGCCTCGTATCCCCGCCCGACCCCCCGGGGTGGTACCGGTACCCCTGCCGGCGCTCCGGGGTGGTCCTCTTACCCCTACCCGATCCTTCGGGGGTAGTACCGGTACCCCTACTCGTGCTCCAGGATGGTAGCGGTACCCCTGCAGGCGCTCCGGGGTAGGTCTGGTATCCCTACCTGACCCCCCGGGGTGGTACCGGTACCCCTGCTGGCGCTCCGGCATAGAGCAGGCCTCCCTACTGGCGCTCGGGGGTAGGCCTGGTATCCCTACCTGATCCTCGGGGGTAGTACCGGTACCCCTACCGGCACTCCGGTTTGGTAGCGGTACCCCTGCTGGCACTCCGGCGTTGGCCTGGCGTCCCTACTGGCGCTCCGGGGTGGGCCTGGTACCCCTACCTGATCCTCGGGGGTAGTACCACTACCCCTAGTGTTATTCCGGGGTGGTACCGGTACCCCTGCCGACGCTCCGGGGTGGGCCTGGTATCCCTACCCGACCCTCTGGGGTAGTACCGGTACCCCTACTCGCGCTCTGGGGTGGTATCGGTACCCCTGCTGCCGCCCCTACCGGTCCACCGGGGTAGGTCTGGTATCCCTACCTCACCCCCCGCGGTGGTACCGGTACCCCTGCTGGCACTCCGGCGTAGCCCTGGCGTCCCTACTGGCGCTCGGGGGTAGGCCTGGTATCCCCAGCTGATCCTGCGGGGTCGTACCGCTATCCCTGCCTGACCCTCCGGGGTGGTAGCGTTACCCCCCGCTGGCGCTCCGGGGTGGGCCTGGTATCCCTACCCGACCCTCCAGGGTAGTACCGGTACCCCTACTTGTGCTCCGGGGTGGTACCGGTACCCCTGCCGGTGCTCTGGGCTGCACCTGGTATCCCTACGCGACCCCCCGGGCTTGTACCGGTACCCCTGCTGGCGCTCCTGGGTGGGCCTGGTACCCCTACCCGATCCTTCGGGGTAGTACCGGTACCCCTACTCGCGCTCCAGGGTGGTACTGGTACTCCAGCTGGCGCTCTGGCGTAGGCCTGGAGTCCCTGCTGGCGCTCCGGGGTGGGCCTGGTATCCCTACCCGACCCTCCAGGGTAGTACCAGTACCCCTACTCGTGCTCTGGGGTGGTAGCGGTACCCCTGCTGGCGCCCCTACCGGTCCACCGGCTTAGGTCTGGTATCCCTACCTGACCCCCCGGGGTGGTACTTGTACCCCTGCTGGCGCTCCGGCCTAGACCTGGCCTCCCTACTGGCTCTCTGGGGTAGGCCTGGTATGCCTACCTGACCCTCGGGGGTAGTACCGGTACCCCCACTGTTACTCCCGGGTAGTACCGGTACCCCTGCGGGCGCTCCAGGGTGGGCCTCGTATCCCCGCTCGACCCCCCGAGGTGGTACCGGTACCCCTGCCGGCGCTCCGGGGTGGTCCTCTTACCCCTACCCGATCCTTCGGGGGTAGTACCGGTACCCCTACTCGTGCTCCAGGATGGTAGCGGTACCCCTGCAGGCGCGCCGGGGTAGGTCTGGTATCCCTACCTGACCCCCCGGGGTGGTACCGGTACCCCTGCTGGCGCTCCGGCATAGAGCAGGCCTCCCTACTGGCGCTCGGGGGTAGGCCTGGTATGCCTACCTGATCCTCGGGGGTAGTACCGGTACCCCTACCGGCACTCCGGTTTGGTAGCGGTACCCCTGCTGGCACTCCGGCGTTGGCCTGGCGTACCTACTGGCGCTCCGGGGTGGGCCTGGTACCCCTACCTGATCCTCGGGGGTAGTACCGGTACCCCTACTCGCGCTCCGGGGTGGTACCGGTACCCCTGCCGGTGCTCCGGGGTGCACCTGGTATCCCCACCCGACCCCCCAGGCTTGTACCGGTACCCCTGCTGGCGCTCCGGGGTGGGCCTGGTATCCCCAGCTGACCCTCCGCGGTAGTACCAGTACACCTACTCGCGCTCTGGGGTGGTAGCGGTACCCCTGCTGGCGCCCCTACCGGCGCGCCGGGGGAGGTCTGGTATCCCTACCTGACCCCCCGGGGTGGTACCAGTACCCCTGCTGGCGCTCCAGCATAGACCAGGCCTCCCTACTGGCTCTCTGGGGTAGGCCTGGTATGCCTACCTGACCCTCGGGGGTAGTACCGGTACCCCCACTGTTACTCCCGGGTAGTACCGGTACCCCTGCGGGCGCTCCAGGGTGGGCCTCGTATCCCCGCTCGACCCCCCGAGGTGGTACCGGTACCCCTGCCGCCGCTCCGGGGTGGTCCTCTTACCCCTACCCGATCCTTCGGGGGTAGTACCGGTACCCCTACTCGTGCTCCAGGATGGTAGCGGTACCCCTGCAGGCGCTCCGGGGTAGGCCTGGCATCCCTACCGGCGCGCCGGGGTACGTCTGGTATCCCTACCTGACCCCCCGGGGTGGTACCGGTACCCCTGCTGGCGCTCCGGCATAGAGCAGGCCTCCCTACTGGCGCTCGGGGGTAGGCCTGGTATGCCTACCTGATCCTCGGGGGTAGTACCGGTACCCCTAACGGCACTCCGGTTTGGTAGCGGTACCCCTGCTGGCACTCCGGCGTTGGCCTGGCGTCCCTACTGGCGCTCCGGGGTGGGCCTGGTATACCTACCCGACCCTCCGGGGTAGTACCGGTACCCCTACTCGCGCTCTGGGGTGGTATCGGTACCCCTGCTGCCGCCCGTACCGGTCCACCGGGGTAGGTCTGGTATCCCTACCTCACCCCCCGCAGTGGTACCGGTACCCCTGCTGGCGCTCCGGCGTAGGCCTGGCATCCCTACTGGCGCTCGGGGGTAGGCCTGGTATCCCCAGCTGATCCTGCGGGGTCGTACCGCTATCCCTGCCTGACCCTCCGGGGTGGTAGCGTTACCCCCCGCTGGCGCTCCGGGGTGGGCCTGGTATCCCTACCCGACCCTCCAGGGTAGTACCGGTACCCCTACTCGCGCTCCGGGGTGGTACCGGTACCCCTGCCGGTGCTCTGGGGTGCACCTGGTATCCCTACCCGACCCCCCGGGCTTGTACCGGTACCCCTGCTGGCGCTCCGGGGTGGGCCTGGTACCCCTACCCGATCCTTCGGGGTAGTACCGGTACCCCTACTCGCGCTCCAGGGTGGTACTGGTACTCCGGCTGGCGCTCTGGCGTAGGCCTGGAGTCCCTACTGGCGCTCCGGGGTGGGCCTGGTATCCCTGCCCGACCCCCCGGGGTGGTACCGGTACTCCTGCTGGTGCCTCGGTGTGGGCCTGGTACCCCTACCCGATCCTTCGGGGGTAGTACCGGTACCCCTACCGGCACTCCGGTTTGGTACCGGTACCCCTGCCGGTGCTCCGGGGTGGGCCTGGTATCCCTACCCGATCCTTCTGGGGTAGTACCGGTACCCCTACCGGCACTCCGGTTTGGTACCGGTAACCCTACTCTCGCTCCGGGGTGGGCCTGGTACCCCTACCCGATCCTTCGGGGTAGTACTGGTACCCCTACTCGTGCTCCGGGGTGGTAGCGGTACCCCTGCTGGTGCTCCGGGGTGCACCTGGTATCCCTACCCGACCCCCCGGGCTTGTACCGGTACCCCTGCTGGCGCTCCGGGTTGGGCCTGGTACCCCTACCTGATCCTTCGGGGTAGTACCGGTACCCCTACTCGTGCTCCGGGATGGTAGCGGTACCCCTGCTGGCGCTCCGGGGTAGGCCTGGCGTCCCTACTGGCGCTCCGGGGTGGGCCTGGTACCTCTACCCGATCCTTCGGGGTAGTACCACTACCCCTAGTATTAATCCGGGGTGGTACCGGTACCCCTGCCGAAGCTCCGGGGTGGGCCTGGTACCTCTACCCGATCCTTCGGGGGGTAGTACCGGTACCCCTATTCACGCTCTGGGGTGGTAGCGGTACCCCTGCTGGCGCCCCTACTGGCGCGCCGGGGGAGGTCTGGTATCCCTACCTGACCCCCCGGGGTGGTACCGGTACCCCTGCTGGCGCTCCAGCATAGACCAGGCCTCCCTACTGGCTCTCTGGGGTAGGCCTGGTATGCCTACCTGACCCTCGGGGGTAGTACCGGTACCCCCACTGTTACTCCCGGGTAGTACCGGTACCCCTGCGGGCGCTCCAGGGTGGGCCTCGTATCCCCGCCCGACCCCCCGAGGTGGTACCAGTACCCCTGCCGGCGCTCCGGGGTGGTCCTCTTACCCCTACCCGATCATTCGGGGGTAGTACCGGTACCCCTACTCGTGCTCCAGGATGGTAGCGGTACCCCTGCAGGCGCTCCGGGGTAGGCCTGGCATCCCTACCGGCGCGCCGGGGTAGGTCTGGTATCCCTACCTGACCCCCCGGGGTGGTACCGGTACCCCTGCTGGCGCTCCGGCATAGAGCAGGCCTCCCTACTGGCGCTCGGGGTTAGGCCTGGTATCCCTACCTGATCCTCGGGGGTAGTACCGGTACCCCTACCGGCACTCCGGTTTGGTAGCGGTACCCCTGCTGGCACTCCGGCGTTGGCCTGGCGTCCCCACTGGCGCTCCGGGGTGGGCCTGGTACCCCAACCTGATCCTCGGGGGTAGTACCACTACCCCTAGTGTTAATCCGGGGTGGTAGCATTACCCCCCGCTGGCGCTCCGGGGTGGGCCTGGTATCCCTACCCGACCCTCCAGGGTAGTACCGGTACCCCTACTCGCGCTCCGGGGTGGTACCGGTACCCCTGCCGGTGCTCCGGGGTGCACCTGGTATCCCCACCCGACCCCCCGGGCTTGTACCGGTACCCCTGCTGGCGCTCCGGGGTGGGCCTGGTATCCCTACCAGACCCTCCGGGGTAGTACCAGTACACCTACTCGCGCTCTGGGGTGGTAGCGGTACCCCTGCTGGCGCCCCTACTGGCGCGCCGGGGGAGGTCTGGTATCCCTACCTGACCCCCCGGGGTGGTACCGGTACCCCTGCTGGCGCTCCAGCATAGACCAGGCCTCCCTACTGGCTCTCTGGGGTAGGCCTGGTATGCCTACCTGATCCTCGGGGGTAGTACCAGTACCCCCACTGTTACTCCCGGGTAGTACCGGTACCCCTGCGGGCGCTCCAGGGTGGGCCTCGTATCCCCGCCCGACCCCCCGGGGTGGTACCGGTACCCCTGCCGGCGCTCCGGGGTGGTCCTCTTACCCCTACCCGATCCTTCGGGGGTAGTACCGGTACCCCTACTCGTGCTCCAGGATGGTAGCGGTACCCCTGCAGGCGCTCCGGGGTAGGTCTGGTATCCCTACCTGACCCCCCGGGGTGGTACCGGTACCCCTGCTGGCGCTCCGGCATAGAGCAGGCCTCCCTACTGGCGCTCGGGGGTAGGCCTGGTATCCCTACCTGATCCTCGGGGGTAGTACCGGTACCCCTACCGGCACTCCGGTTTGGTAGCGGTACCCCTGCTGGCACTCCGGCGTTGGCCTGGCGTCCCTACTGGCGCTCCGGGGTGGGTCTGGTACCCCTACCTGATCCTCCGGGGTAGTACCGGTACCCCCACTGTTACTCCCGGGTAGTACCGGTACCCCTGCGGGCGCTCCGGGGTAGGCCTGGCGTCCCTACTGGCGCTCCGGGGTGGTCCTGGTATCCCTACTTGATCCTCAGGTGTAGTACCACTACCCTTAGTGTTAATCCGGGGTGGTACCAGTATCCCTGCCGACGCTCCGGGGTGGGCCTGGTACTTCTACCCGATCCTTCGGGGGTAGTACCGGTACCCCTACCGGCACTCCAGTTTGGTAGTGGTACCCCTGCTGGCGCTCCGGGGTGGGCCTGGTATCCCTACCCGACCCTCCGGGGTAGTACCAGTACCCCTACTCGCGCTCTGGGGTGGTAGCGGTACCCCTGCTGGCACCCCTACCGGTCCACCGGGGTAGGTCTGGTATCCCTACCTCACCCCCCGGGGTGGTATCGGTACCCCTGCTGGCGCTCCGGCGTAGGCCTGGCGTCCCTACTGGCGCTCGGGGGTAGGCCTGGTATCCCCAGCTGATCCTGCGGGGTCGTACCGCTATCCCTGCCTGACCCTCCGGGGTGGTAGCGTTACCCCCTGCCGGCGCTCCGGGGTGGGCCTGGTATCCCTTCCCGACCCCCCGAGGTTGTACCGGTACCCCTGCTGGCGCTCCGGGTTGGGCCTGGTACACCTACCCGAGCCTTCGGGGTAGTACCGGTACCCCTACTCGCGCTCCAGGGTGGTACCGGTACTCCGGCTGGCGATCTGGCGTAGGCCTGGAGTCCCTACTGGCGCTCCGGGATGGGCCTGTTATCCCTACCTGATCCTCGGGGGTAGTACCAGTCCCCCCACTGTTGCCCCGGGGTAGTACCGGTACCCCTGCTAGCGCTCTGGGCTGGGCCTGGTATCCCTACCCGACCCTCCGGGGTAGTACCAGTACCCCTACTCGCGCTCTGGGGTGGTAGCGGTACCCCTGCTGGCGCCCCTACCGGTCCACCGGGTTAGGTCTGGTATCCCTACCTGACCCCCCGGGGTATTACCGGTACCCCTGCTGGCGCTCCGGCATAGAGCAGGCCTCCCTTCTGGCGCTCGGGGTTAGGCCTGGTATGCCTACCTGATCCTCGGGTGTAGTACCACTACCCCCACTGTTACTCCCGGGTAGTACCGGTACCCCTGCGGGCGCTCCAGGGTGGGCCTGGTACCCCTACCTTATCCTCGGGGGTAGTACCAGTGCCCCCACTGTTGCTCCGGGGTAGTACCGGTACCCCTGCTGGCGCTCCAGCATAGACCAGGCCTCCCTACTGGCTCTCTGGGGTAGGCCTGGTATGCCTACCTGATCCTCGGGGGTGGCACCGGTACCCCCACTGTTACTCCCGGGTAGTACCGGTACCCCCCGCTGGCGCTTCGGGGTGGGCCTCGTATCCCCGCCCGACCCCCCGGGGTGGTACCGGTACTCCTGCTGGCGCCTCGGGGTGGGCCTGGTACCCCTACCCGATCCTTCGGGGGTAGTACCGGTACCCCTACCGGCACTCCGGTTTGGTAGCGGTACCCCTGCTGGCACTCCGGGGTGGGCCTGGTATCCCTACCTGACCCCCCGGGCTTGTACCGGTACCCCTGCTGGCGCTGCGGCATAGAGCAGGCCTCCCTACTGGCGCTCGGGGGTAGGCCTGGTATCCCCAGCTGATCCTGCGGGGTCGTACCGCTACCCCTGCCTGACCCTCCGGGGTGGTAGCGTTACCCCCCGCTAGCTCTCCGGGGTGGGCCTGGTATCCCTACGCGACCCCCCGGGCTTGTACCGGTACCCCTGCTGGCGCTCCGGGTTGGGCCTGTTACCCCTACCCGATCCTTCGGGGTAGTACCGGTACCCCTACTCGAGCTCCAGGGTGGTACTGGTACTCCGGCTGGCGCTCTGGCGTAGGCCTGGAGTCCCTACTGGCGCTCCGGGGTGGGCCTGGTATCCCTACCCGACCCTCCACGGTAGTACCGGTACCCCTACCGGCACTACGGTTTGGTACCGGTACCCCTGCCGACGCTCCGGGGTGGGCCTGGTACCCCTACCCGATCCTTCGGGGTAGTACCGGTACCCCTACTCGCACTCCGGGGTGGTACCGGTACCCCTGCCGGCGCTCCGGGGTGGGCCTGGTATCCCTACCCGATCCTTCTGGGGTAGTACCGGTACCCCTACCGGCACTCCGGTTTGGTACCGGTAACCCTAATCTCGCTCCGGGGTTGGCCTGGTACCGCTACCCGACCCTTCGGGGTAGTACTGGTACCCCTACTCGCGCTACGGGGTGGTAGCGGTACCCCTGCCGGTGCTCCGGGTTGCACCTGGTATCCCTACCCGACCCCCCGGGCTTGTACCGGTACCCCTGCTGGCGCTCTGGGGTGGTATCGGTACCCCTGCTGGCGCTCCGGGGTGGGCCTGGTATCCCTACCCGACCCTCCGGGGTAGTACCAGTACCCCTACTCGCGCTCTGGGGTGGTAGCGGTACCCCTGCTGCCGCCCCTACCGGTCCACCGGGGTAGGTCTGGTATCCCTACCTGACCCCCCGGGGTGGTACCGGTACCCCTGCTGGCGCTCCGGCATAGAGCAGGCCTCCCTACTGGCGCTCGGGGTTAGGCCTGGTATGCCTACCTGATCCTCGGGTGTAGTACCACTACCCCCACTGTTACTCCCGGGTAGTACCGGTACCCCCTGCGGGCGCTCCGGGGTGGGCCTGGTATCCCTGCCCGACCCCCCGGGGTGGTACCGGTACCCCTGCTGGCGCCTCGGGGTGGGCCTCTTACCCCTACCCGATCCTTCGTGGGTAGTACCGGTACCCCTACTCGTGCTCCGGGATGGTAGCGGTACCCCTGCTGGCGCTCCGGGGTAGGCCTGGCGTCCCTACTGGCGCTCCGGGGTGGGCCTGGTATCCCTACTTGATCCTCGGGGGTAGTACCACTACCCCTAGTGTTAATCCGGGGTGGTACCAGTATCCCTGCCGACGATCCGGGGTGGGCCTGGTACCTCTACCCGATCCTTCGGGGGTAGTACCGGTACCCCTACCGGCACTCCAGTTTGGTAGCGGTACCCCTGCCGGCGCTCCGGGGTGGGCCTGGTATCCCTACCCGACCCCCCGGCGTGGTACCGGTACTCCGGCTGGCGATCTGGCATAGGCCTGGAGTCCCTACTGGCACTCCGGGGTGGGTCTGGTACCCCTACCTGATCCTCGGGGGTAGTACCAGTCCCCCCACTGTTGATCCGGAGTACTACCGGTACCCCTGCTGGCGCTCCGGGGTGGGCCTCTTACCCCTACCCGATCCTTCGGGGGTAGTACCGGTACCCCTACTCGTGCTCCAGGATGGTAGCGGTACCCCTGCAGGCGCTCCGGGGTAGGCCTGGCGTCCCTACCGGCGCGCCGGGGTAGGTCTGGTATCCCTACCTGACCCCCCGGGGTGGTACCGGTACCCCTGCTGGCGCTCCGGCATAGAGCAGGCCTCCCTACTGGCGCTCGGGGGTAGGCCTGGTATCCCTACCTGATCCTCGGGGGTAGTACCGGTACCCCTACCAGCACTCCGGTTTGGTAGCGGTACCACTGCTGGCGCTCCAGGTTGGGCCTGGTATCCCTACCCGACCCTCCAGGGTAGTACCAGTACCCCTACTCGCGCTCTGGGGTGGTAGCGGTACCCCTGCTGGCGCCCCTACCGGTCCACCGGGTTAGGTCTGGTATCCCTACCTGACCCCCCGGGGTGGTACCGGTACCCCTGCTGGCGCTCCGGCCTAGACCTGGCCTCCCTACTGGCTCTCGAGGGTAGGCCTGGTATGCCTACCTGATCCTCGGGTGTAGTACCACTACCCCCATTGTTACTCCCGGGTAGTACCGGTACCCCCCGCTGGCGCTGCGGCATAGAGCAGGCCTCCCTACTGGCGCTCGGGGGTAGGCCTGGTATCCCCAGCTGATCCTGCGGGGTCGTACCGCTACCCCTGCCTGACCCTCCGGGGTGGTAGCGTTACCCCCCGCTAGCGCTCCGGGGTGGGCCTGGTATCCCTACGCGACCCCCCGGGCTTGTACCGGTACCCCTGCTGGCGCGCCGGCATAGAGCAGGCCTCCCTACTGGCGCTCGGGGTTAGGCCTGGTATGCCTACCTGATCCTCGGGTGTAGTACCACTACCCCCATTGTTACTCCCGGGTAGTACCGGTACCCCTGCGGGCGCTCTGGGGTGGGCCTGGTATCCCTGCCCGACCCCCCGGGGTGGTACCGGTACCCCTGCTGGCGCCTCGGGGTGGGCCTGGTACCCCTACCCGATCCTTCAGGGGTAGTACCGGTACCCCTGCCGGCGCTCCGGGGTGGGCCTCTTATCCCTACCCGATCCTTCTGGGGTAGTACTGGTACCCCTACTCGTGCTCCGGGATGGTAGCGGTACCCCTGCTGGCGCTCCGGGTTGGGCCTGGTATCCCTACCCGACCCTCCGGGGTAGTACCGGTACCCCTACTCGCGCTCTGGGGTGGTAGCGGTACCCCTGCTGGCGCCCCTACCGGTCCACCGGGGTAGGTCTGGTATCCCTACCTCACCCCCCGCGGTGGTACCGGTACCCCTGCTGGCGCTCCGGCGTAGGCCTGGCGTCCCTACTGGCGCTCGGGGGTAGGCCTGTTATCCCCAGCTGATCCTGCGGGGTCGTATCGCTATCCCTGACTGACCCTCCGGGGTGGTAGCGTTACCCCCTGCTGGCGCTCCGGGGTGGGCCTGGTATCCCTACCCGATCCTTCGGGGTAGTACCGGTACCCCTACTCGTGCTCCAGGGTGGTACTGGTACTCCGGCTGGCGCTCTGGCGTAGGCCTGGAGTCCCTACTGGTGCTCCGGGGTGGGCCTGGTATCCCTACCCGACCCTCCAGGGTAGTACCAGTACCCCTACTCGTGCTCTGGGGTGGTAGCGGTACCCCTGCTGGCGCCCCTACCGGTCCACCGGCTTAGGTCTGGTATCCCTACCTGACCCCCCGGGGTGGTACTTGTACCCCTGCTGGCGCTCCGGCCTAGACCTGGCCTCCCTACTGGCTCTCGAGGGTAGGCCTGGTATGCATACCTGGTCCTCGGGTGTAGTACCACTACCCCCACTGTTACTCCCAGGTAGTACCGGTACCCCCCGCTGGCGCTTCGGGGTGGGCCTGGTATCCCTGCCTGACCCCCCGGGGTGGTACGGGTACTCCTGCTGGCGCCTCGGGGTGGGCCTGTTACCCCTACCCGATCCTTCGGGGGTAGTACCGGTACCCCTACCGGCACTCCGGTTTGGTACCGGTACCCCTGCCGGCGCTCCGGGGTGGGCCTGGTACCCCTACCTGATCCTTCGGGGTAGTACCGGTACCCCTACTCGTGCTCCGGGATGGTAGCGGTACCCCTGCTGGCGCTCCGGGGTAGGCCTGGCGACCCTACTGGCGCTCCGGGGTGGGCCTGGTACCCCTACCTGATCCTCGGGGGTAGTACCACTACCCCTAGTGTTAATCCGGGGTGGTAGCATTACCCCCCGCTGGCGCTCCGGGGTGGGCCTGGTATCCCTACCCGACCCTCCAGGGTAGTACCGGTACCCCTACTCGCGCTCCGGGGTGGTACCGGTACCCCTGCCGGTGCTCCAGGGTGCACCTGGTATCGCCACCCGACCCCCTGGGCTTGCACCGGTACCCCTGCTGGCGCTCCGGGGTGGGCCTGGTATCCCTACCCGACCCTCCGGGGTAGTACCAGTACCCCTACTCGCGCTCTGGGGTGGTAGCGGTACCCCTGCTGGCGCCCCTACCGGCGCGCCGGGGGAGGTCTGGTATCCCTACCTGACCCCCCGGGGTGGTACCGGTACCCCTGCTGGCGCTCCAGCATAGACCAGGCCTCCCTACTGGCTCTCTGGGGTAGGCCTGGTATGCCTACCTGATCCTCGGGGGTAGTACCAGTACCCCCACTGTTACTCCCGGGTAGTACCGGTACCCCTGCGGGCGCTCCAGCGTGGGCCTCGTATCCCCGCCCGACCCCCCGAGGTGGTACCGGTACCCCTGCCGGCGCTCCGGGGTGGTCCTCTTACCCCTACCCGATCCTTCGGGGGTAGTACCGGTACCCCTACTCGTGCTCCAGGATGGTAGCGGTACCCCTGCAGGCGCTCCGGGGTAGGCCTGGCATCCCTACCGGCGCGCCGGGGTAGGTCTGGTATCCCTACCTGACCCCCCGGGGTGGTACCGGTACCCCTGCTGGCGCTCCGGCGTAGGCCTGGCGTCCCTACTGGCGCTCCGGGGTGGGCCTCTTACCCCTACCCGATCCTTCGGGGGTAGTACTGGTACCCCTACTCGTGCTCCGGGATGGTAGCGGTACCCCTGCTGGCGCTCCGGGGTGGGCCTGGTATCCCTACCCGACCCTCCGGGGTAGTACCGGTACCCCTACTCGCGCTCTGGGGTGGTAGCGGTACCCCTGCTGGCGCCCCTACCGGTCCACCGGGGTAGGTCTGGTATCCCTACCTGACCCCCCGGGGTGGTATTGGTACCCCTGCTGGCGCTCCGGCGTAGGCCTGGCGTCCCTACTGGCGCTCGGGGGTAGGCCTGTTATCCCCAGCTGATCCTGCGGGGTCGTATCGCTATCCCTGACTGACCCTCCGGGGTGGTAGCGTTACCCCCTGCTGGCGCTCCGGGGTGGGCCTGGTATCCCTACCTGATCCTCGGGGGTAGTATCAGTCCCCCCACTGTTGCTCCGGGGTACTACCGGTACCCCTGCTGGCGCTCCGGGGTGGGCCTGGTATCCCTACCCGGCCTTCCGGGGTAGTACCAGTACACCTACTCGCGCTCTGGGGTGGTAGCGGTACCCCTGCTGGCGCCCCTACCGGCGCGCCGGGGGAGGTCTGGTATCCCTACCTGACCCCCCGGGGTGGTTCCGGTACCCCTGCTGGCGCTCCAGCATAGACCAGGCCTCCCTACTGGCTCTCTGGGGTAGGCCTGGTATGCCTACCTGATCCTCGGGGGTAGTACCAGTACCCCCACTGTTACTCCCGGGTAGTACCGGTACCCCTGCTGGCGCTCCGGGGTGGGCCTCGTATCCCCTCCCGACCCCCCGAGGTGGTACCGGTACCCCTGCCGGCGCTCCAGGGTGGTCCTCTTACCCCTACCCGATCCTTCGGGGGTAGTACTGGTACCCCTACTCGCGCTCCAGGGTGGTACTGGTACTCCGGCTGGCGCTCTGGCGTAGGCCTGGAGTCCCTAATGGCGCTCCGGGGTGGGCCTGGTATCCCTACCTGATCCTCGGGGGTAGTACCACTACCCCCACTGTTACTCCCGGGTAGTACCGGTAACCCTGCGGGCGCTCCAGGGTGGGCCTGGTATCCCTGCCCGACCCCCCGGGGTGGTACCGGTACCCCTGCTGGCGCCTCGGGGTGGTCCTCTTACCCCTACCCGATCCTTCGTGGGTAGTACCGGTACCCCTACTCGTGCTCCGGGATGGTAGCGGTACCCCTGCTGGCGCTCCGGGGTAGGCCTGGCGTCCCTACTGGTGCTCCGGGGTGGGCCTGGTATCCCTACTTGATCCTCGGGGGTAGTACCACTACCCCTAGTGTTAATCCGGGGTGGTACCAGTATCCCTGCCGACGCTCCGGGGTGGGCCTGGTACCTCTACCCGATCCTTCGGGGGTAGTACCGGTACCCCTACCGGCACTCCAGTTTGGTAGTGGTACCCCTGCCGGCGCTCCGGGGTGGGCCTGGTATCCCTACCCGACCCCCCGGCGTGGTACCGGTACTCCGGCTGGCGATCTGGCATAGGCCTGGAGTCCCTACTGGCACTCCGGGGTGGGTCTGGTACCCCTACCTGACCCTCGGGGGTAGTACCGGTACCCCCACTGTTACTCCCGGGTAGTACCGGTACCCCTGCGGGCGCTCCGGGGTAGGCCTGGCGTCCCTACTGGCGCTCCGGGGTGGTCCTGGTATCCCTACTTGATCCTCAGGGGTAGTACCACTACCCTTAGTGTTAATCCGGGGTGGTACCAGTATCCCTGCCGACGCTCCGGGGTGGGCCTGGTACCTCTACCCGATCCTTCGGGGGTAGTACCGGTACCCCTACCGGCACTCCAGTTTGGTAGTGGTACCCCTGCTGGCGCTCCGGGGTGGGCCTGGTATCCCTACCCGACCCTCCGGGGTAGTACCAGTACCCCTACTCGCGCTCTGGGGTGGTAGCGGTACCCCTGCTGGCACCCCTACCGGTCCACCGGGGTAGGTCTGGTATCCCTACCTCACCCCCCGGGGTGGTATCGGTACCCCTGCTGGCGCTCCGGCGTAGGCCTGGCGTCCCTACTGGCGCTCGGGGGTAGGCCTGGTATCCCCAGCTGATCCTGCGGGGTCGTACCGCTATCCCTGCCTGACCCTCCGGGGTGGTAGCGTTACCCCCTGCCGGCGCTCCGGGGTGGGCCTGGTATCCCTACCCGACCCCCCGACGTGGTACCGGTACTCCTGCTGGCGCTCCGGGTTGGGCCTGGTACCCCTACCCGATCCTTCGGGGTAGTACCAGTACCCTACTCGCGCTCTGGGGTGGTAGCGGTACCCCTGCTGGCGCCCCTACCGGTCCACTGGGTTAGGTCTGGTATCCGTACCTGACCCCCCGGGGTGGTACCGGTACCCCTGCTGGCGCTCCGGCCTAGACCTGGCCTCCCTACTGGCTCTCGAGTGTAGGCCTGGTATGCCTACCTGATCCTCGGGTGTAGTACCACTACCCCCACTGTTACTCCCGGGTAGTACCGGTACCCCCCGCTGGCGCTTCGGGGTGGGCCTGGTATCCCTGCCCGACCCCCCGGGGTGGTACCGGTACTCCTGCTGGCGCCTCGGGGTGGGCCTGGTACCCCTACCCGATCCTTCGGGGGTAGTACCGGTACCCCTACCGGCACTCCGGTTTGGTACCGGTACCCCTGCCGGCGCTCCGGGGTGGGCCTGTTACCCCTACCCGATCCTTCGGGGTAGTACCGGTACCCCTACTCGAGCTCCAGGGTGGTACTGGTACTCCGGCTGGCGCTCTGGCGTAGGCCTGGAGTCCCTACTGGCGCTCCGGGGTGGGCCTGGTATCCCTACCCGACCCTCCACGGTAGTACCGGTACCCCTACCGGCACTACGGTTTGGTTCCGGTACCCCTGCCGACGCTCCGGGGTGGGCCTGGTACCCCTACCCGATCCTTCGGGGTAGTACCGGTACCCCTACCGGCACTCCGGTTTGGTACCGGTACCCCTGCCGGCGCTCCGGGGTGGGCCTGGTATCCCTACCCGATCCTTCTGGGGTAGTACCGGTACCCCTACCGGCACTCCGGTTTGGTACCGGTAACCCTAATCTCGCTCCGGGGTTGGCCTGGTACCCCTACCCGACCCTTCGGGGTAGTACTGGTACCCCTACTCGCGCTACGGGGTGGTAGCGGTACCCCTGCCGGTGCTCCGGGTTGCACCTGGTATCCCTACCCGACCCCCCGGGCTTGTACCGGTACCCCTGCTGGCGCTCTGGGGTGGTATCGGTACCCCTGCTGGCGCTCCGGGGTGGGCCTGGTATCCCTACCCGACCCTCCGGGGTAGTACCAGTACCCCTACTCGCGCTCTGGGGTGGTAGCGGTACCCCTGCTGCCGCCCCTACCGGTCCACCGGGGTAGGTCTGGTATCCCTACCTGACCCCCCGGGGTGGTACCGGTACCCCTGCTGGCGCTCCGGCATAGAGCAGGCCTCCCTACTGGCGCTCGGGGTTAGGCCTGGTATGCCTACCTGATCCTCGGGTGTAGTACCACTACCCCCACTGTTACTCCCGGGTAGTACCGGTACCCCTGCGGGCGCTCCGGGGTGGGCCTGGTATCCCTGCCCGACCCCCCGGGGTGGTACCGGTACCCCTGCTGGCGCCTCGGGGTGGGCCTCTTACCCCTACCCGATCCTTCGTGGGTAGTACCGGTACCCCTACTCGTTCTCCGGGATGGTAGCGGTACCCCTGCTGGCGCTCCGGGGTAGGCCTGGCGTCCCTACTGGCGCTCCGGGGTGGGCCTGGTATCCCTACTTGATCCTCGGGGGTAGTAGCACTACCCCTAGTGTTAATCTGGGGTGGTACCAGTATCCCTGCCGACGCTCCGGGGTGGGCCTGGTACCTCTACCCGATCCTTCGGGGGTAGTACCGGTACCCCTACCGGCACTCCAGTTTGGTAGCGGTACCCCTGCCGGCGCTCCGGGGTGGGCCTGGTATCCCTACCCAACCCCCCGGCGTGGTACCGGTACTCCGGCTGGCGATCTGGCATAGGCCTGGAGTCCCTACTGGCACTCCGGGGTGGGTCTGGTACCCCTACCTGATCCTCGGGGGTAGTACCAGTCCCCCCACTGTTGCTCCGGAGTACTACCGGTACCCCTGCTGGAGCTCCGGGGTGGGCCTCTTACCCCTACCCGATCCTTCGGGGGTAGTACCGGTACCCCTACTCGTGCTCCAGGATGGTAGCGGTACCCCTGCAGGCGCTCCGGGGTAGGCCTGGCGTCCCTACCGGCGCGCCGGGGTAGGTCTGGTATCCCTACCTGACCCCCCGGGGTGGTACCGGTACCCCTGCTGGCGCTCCGGCATAGAGCAGGCCTCCCTACTGGCGCTCGGGGGTAGGCCTGGTATCCGTACCTGATCCTCGGGGGTAGTACCGGTACCCCTACCGGCACTCCGGTTTGGTAGCGGTACCACTGCTGGCGCTCCGGGTTGGGCCTGGTATCCCTACCCGACCCTCCAGGGTAGTACCAGTACCCCTACTCGCGCTCTGGGGTGGTAGCGGTACCCCTGCTGGCGCCCCTACCGGTCCACCGGGTTAGGTCTGGTATCCCTACCTGACCCCCCGGGGTGGTACTTGTATCCCTGCTGGCGCTCCGGCCTAGACCTGGCCTCCCTACTGGCTCTCGAGGGTAGGCCTGGTATGCCTACCTGATCCTCGGGTGTAGTACCACTACCCCCATTGTTACTCCCGGGTAGTACCGGTACCCCCCGCTGGCGCTTCGGGGTGGGCCTGGTATCCCTGCCCGACCCCCCGGGGTGGTACCGGTACTCCTGCTGGCGCCTCGGGGTGGGCCTGGTACCCCTACCCGATCCTTCGGGGGTAGTACCGGTACCCCTACTGGCACTCCGGTTTGGTTGCGGTACCCCTGCTGGCTCTCCGGCGTAGGCCTGGCGTCCCTACTGGTGCTCCGGGGTGGGCCTGGTACCCCTACCTGATCCTCGGGGGTCGTACCGCTACCCCTAGTGTTAATCCGGGGTGGTACCGGTACCCCTGCCGGCGCTCCGGGGTGGGCCTGGTATCCCTACCCGACCCTCCGGGGTAGTACCGGTACCCCTACTCGCGCTCTGGGGTGGTATCGGTACCCCTGCTGCCGCCCCTACCGGTCCACCGGGGTAGGTCTGGTATCCCTACCTGACCCCCCGCGGTGGTACCGGTACCCATGCTGGCGCTCCGGCGTAGGCCTGGCGTCCCTACTGGCGCTCGGGGGTAGGCCTGGTATCCCCAGCTGATCCTGCGGGGTCGTACCGCTATCCCTGCCTGACCCTCCGGGGTGGTAGCGTTACCCCCCGCTGGCGCTCCGGGGTGGGCCTGGTATCCCTACCCGACCCTCCACGGTAGTACCGGTACCCCTACCGGCACTAAGGTTTGGTACCGGTACCCCTGCCGGCGCTCCGGGGTGGGCCTGGTACCCCTACCCGATCCTTCGGGGGTAGTACCGGTACCCCTACTCGTGCTCCGGTTTGGTAGCGGTACCCCTGCTGGCACTCCGGCGTTGGCCTGGCGTCCCTACTGGTGCTCCGGGGTGGGCCTGGTACCCCTACCTGATCCTCGGGGGTAGTACCACTACCCCTAGTGTTAATCCGGGGTGGTACCGGTACCCCTGCCGGCGCTCCGGGGTGGGCCTGGTATCCCTACCCGACCCTCCGGGGTAGTACCGGTACCCCTACTCGCGCTCTGGGGTGGTATCGGTACCCCTGCTGCCGCCCCTACCGGTCCACTGGGGTAGGTCTGGTATCCCTACCTCACCCCCCGCGGTGGTACCGGTACCCCTGCTGGCGCTCCGGCGTAGGCCTGGCGTCCCTACTGGCGCTCGGGGGTAGGCCTGGTATCCCCAGCTGATCCTGCGGGGTCGTACCGCTATCCCTGCCTGACCCTCCGGGGTGGTAGCGTTACCCCCCGCTGGCGCTCCGGGGTGGGCCTGGTATCCCTACCCGACCCTCCACGGTAGTACCGGTACCCCTACCGGCACTACGGTTTGGTACCGGTACCCCTGCCGGCGCTCCGGGATGGGCCTGGTACCCCTACCCGATCCTTCGGGGTAGTACCGGTACCCCTACTCGCACTCCGGGGTGGTACCGGTACCTCTGCCGGCGCTCCGGGGTGGGCCTGGTATCCCTACCCGATCCTTCAGGGGTAGTACCGGTACCCCTACCGGCACTCCGGTTTGGTACCGGTAACCCTAATCTCGCTCCGGGGTTGACCTGGTACCCCTACCCGACCCTTCGGGGTAGTACTGGTACCCCTACTCGCGCTCCGGGGTGGTAGCGGTACCCCTGCCGGTGCTCCGGGTTGCACCTCGTATCCCTACCCGACCCCCCGGGCTTGTACCGGTACCACTGCTGGCGCTCTGGGGTCGTATCGGTACCCCTGCTGGCGCTCCGGGGTGGGCCTGGTATCCCTACCCGACCCTCCGGGGTAGTACCAGTACCCCTACTCGCGCTCTGGGGTGGTAGCGGTACCCCTGCTGGCGCCCCTACCGGTCCACCGGCTTAGGTCTGGTATCCCTACCTGACCCCCCGGGGTGGTACTTGTACCCCTGCTGGCGCTCCGGCCTAGACCTGGCCTCCCTACTGGCTCTCGAGGGTAGGCCTGGTATGCATACCTGGTCCTCGGGTGTAGTACCACTACCCCCACTGTTACTCCCAGGTAGTACCGGTACCCCCCGCTGGCGCTTCGGGGTGGGCCTGGTATCCCTGCCTGACCCCCCGGGGTGGTACGGGTACTCCTGCTGGCGCCTCGGGGTGGGCCTGTTACCCCTACCCGATCCTTCGGGGGTAGTACCGGTACCCCTACCGGCACTCCGGTTTGGTACCGGTACCCCTGCCGGCGCTCCGGGGTGGGCCTGGTATCCCTACCCGATCCTTCTGGGGTAGTACCGGTACCCCTAGGGGCACTCCGGTTTGGTACCGGTAGCCCTACTCTCGCTCCGGGGTGGGCCTGGTACCCCTACCCGATCCTTCGGGGTAGTACTGGTACCCCTACTCGTGCTCCGGGGTGGTAGCGGTACCCCTGCTGGTGCTCCGGGGTGCACCTGGTATCCCTACCCGACCCCCCGGGCTTGTACCGGTACCCCTGCTGGCGCTCCGGGTTGGGCCTGGTACCCCTACCTGATCCTTCGGGGTAGTACCGGTACCCCTACTCGTGCTCCGGGATGGTAGCGGTACCCCTGCTGGCGCTCCGGGGTAGGCCTGGCGACCCTACTGGCGCTCCGGGGTGGGCCTGGTACCCCTACCTGATCCTCGGGGGTAGTACCACTACCCCTAGTGTTAATCCGGGGTGGTAGCATTACCCCCCGCTGGCGCTCCGGGGTGGGCCTGGTATCCCTACCCGACCCTCCAGGGTAGTACCGGTACCCCTACTCGCGCTCCGGGGTGGTACCAGTACCCCTGCCGGTGCTCCAGGGTGCACCTGGTATCCCCACCCGACACCCTGGGCTTGCACCGGTACCCCTGCTGGCGCTCCGGGGTGGGCCTGGTATCCCTACCCGACCCTCCGGGGTAGTACCAGTACCCCTACTCGCGCTCTGGGGTGGTAGCGGTACCCCTGCTGGCGCCCCTACCGGCGCGCCGGGGGAGGTCTGGTATCCCTACCTGACCCCCCGGGGTGGTACCGGTACCCCTGCTGGCGCTCCGGCGTAGGCCTGGCGTCCCTACTGGCGCTCGGGGGTAGGCCTGGTATCCCCAGCTGATCCTGCGGGGTCGTACCGCTATCCCTGCCTGACCCTCCGGGGTGGTAGCGTTACCCCCCGCTGGCGCTCCGGGGTGGGCCTGGTATCCCTACCCGACCCTCCAGGGTAGTACCGGTACCCCTACTCGCGCTCCGGGGTGGTACCGGTACCCCTGCCGGTGCTCTGGGGTGCACCTGGTATCCCCACCCGACCCCCCGGGCTTGTACCGGTACCCCTGCTGGCGCTCCGGGGTGGGCCTGGTACCCCCACCCGATCCTTCGGGGTAGTACCGGTACCCCTACTCGTGCTCCAGGGTGGTACTGGTACTCCGGCTGGCGCTCTGGCGTAGGCCTGGAGTCCCTACTGGCGCTCCGGGGTGGGCCTGGTATCCCTACCCGACCCTCCAGGGTAGTACCAGTACCCCTACTCGTGCTCTGGGGTGGTAGCGGTACCCCTGCTGGCGCCCCTACCGGTCCACCGGCTTAGGTCTGGTATCCCTACCTGACCCCCCGGGGTGGTACGTGTACCCCTGCTGGCGCTCCGGCCTAGACCTGGCCTCCCTACTGGCTCTCGAGGGTCGGCCTGGTATGCACACCTGGTCCTCGGGTGTAGTACCACTACCCCCACTGTTACTCCCAGGTAGTACCGGTACCCCCCGCTGGCGCTTCGGGGTGGGCCTGGTATCCCTGCCCGATCCTTCGGGGGTAGTACCGGTACCCCTGCCGGCGCTCCGGGGTGGGCCTGGTATCCCTACCCGATCCTTCTGGGGTAGTACCGGTACCCCTACCGGCACTCCGGTTTGGTACCGGTAGCCCGACTCTCGCTCCGGGGTGGGCCTGGTACCCCTACCCGATCCTTCGGGGTAGTACTGGTACCCCTACTCGTGCTCCGGGGTGGTAGCGGTACCCCTGCTGGTGCTCCGGGGTGCACCTGGTATCCCTACCCGACCCCCCGGGCTTGTACCGGTACCCCTGCTGGCGCTCCGGGTTGGGCCTGGTACCCCTACCTGATCCTTCGGGGTAGTACCGGTACCCCTACTCGTGCTCCGGGATGGTAGCGGTACCCCTGCTGGCGCTCCGGGGTAGGCCTGGCGTCCCTACTGGCGCTCCGGGGTGGGCCTGGTACCTCTACCCGATCCTTCGGGGTAGTACCACTACCCCTAGTATTAATCCGGGGTG
The DNA here is from genome assembly GCA_028022735.1 of Gypaetus barbatus. Classification (NCBI taxonomy): domain Eukaryota; kingdom Metazoa; phylum Chordata; class Aves; order Accipitriformes; family Accipitridae; genus Gypaetus; species Gypaetus barbatus. Next base: position 788,283 of record JAQMCM010000049.1, on the reverse strand, counting down.
GTACCGGTACCCCTGCCGAAGCTCCGGGGTGGGCCTGGTACCTCTACCCGATCCTTCGGGGGTAGTACCGGTACCCTTATTCACGCTCTGGGGTGGTAGCGGTACCCCTGCTGGCGCCCCTACCGGCGCGCCGGGGGAGGTCTGGTATCCCTACCTGACCCCCCGGGGTGGTACCGGTACCCCTGCTGGCGCTCCAGCATAGACCAGGCCTCCCTACTGGCTCTCTGGGGTAGGCCTGGTATGCCTACCTGACCCTCGGGGGTAGTACCGGTACCCCCACTGTTACTCCCGGGTAGTACCGGTACCCCTGCGGGCGCTCCAGGGTGGGCCTCGTATCCCCGCCCGACCCCCCGAGGTGGTACCGGTACCCCTGCCGTCGCTCCGGGGTGGTCCTCTTACCCCTACCCGATCCTTCCGGGGTAGTACCGGTACCCCTACTCGTGCTCCAGGATGGTAGCGGTACCCCTGCAGGCGCTCCGGGGTAGGCCTGGCATCCCTACCGGCGCGCCGGGGTAGGTCTGGTATCCCTACCTGACCCCCCGGGGTGGTACCGGTACCCCTGCTGGCGCTAGGGCATAGAGCAGGCCTCCCTACTGGCACTCGGGGGTAGGCCTGGTATGCCTACCTGATCCTCGGGGGTAGTACCGGTACCCCTACCGGCACTCCGGTTTGGTAGCGGTACCCCTGCTGGCACTCCGGCGTTGGCCTGGCGTCCCTACTGGCGCTCCGGGGTGGGCCTGGTACCCCTACCTGATCCTCGGGGGTAGTACCACTACCCCTAGTGTTAATCCGGGGTGGTAGCATTACCCCCCGCTGGCGCTCCGGGGTGGGCCTGGTATCCCTACCCGACCCTCCAGGGTAGTACCGGTACCCCTACTCGCGCTCCGGGGTGGTACCGGTACCCCTGCCGGTGCTCCAGGGTGCACCTGGTATCCCCACCCGACCCCCCGGGCTTGCACCGGTACCCCTGCTGGCGCTCCAGGGTGGGCCTGGTATCCCTACCCGACCCTCCGGGGTACTACCAGTACACCTACTCGCGCTCTGGGGTGGTAGCGGTACCCCTGCTGGCGCCCCTACCGGCGCGCCGGGGGAGGTCTGGTATCCCTACCTGACCCCCCGGGGTGGTACCGGTACCCCTGCTGGCGCTCCAGCATAGACCAGGCCTCCCTACTGGCTCTCTGGGGTAGGCCTGGTATGCCTACCTGATCCTCGGGGGTAGTACCAGTACCCCCACTGTTACTCCCGGGTAGTACCGGTACCCCTGCGGGCGCTCCAGGGTGGGCCTCGTATCCCCGCCCGACCCCCCGAGGTGGTACCGGTACCCCTGCCGGCGCTCCGGTGTGGTCCTCTTACCCCTACCCGATCCTTCGGGGGTAGTACCGGTACCCCTACTCGTGCTCCAGGATGGTAGCGGTACCCCTGCAGGCGCTCCGGGGTAGGCCTGGCATCCCTACCGGCGCGCCGGGGTAGGTCTGGTATCCCTACCTGACCCCCCGGGGTGGTACCGGTACCCCTGCTGGCGCTCCGGCGTAGGCCTGGCGTCCCTACTGGCGCTCGGGGGTAGGCCTGGTATCCCCAGCTGATCCTGCGGGGTCGTACCGCTATCCCTGCCTGACCCTCCGGGGTGGTAGCGTTAGCCCCCGCTGGCGCTCCGGGGTGGGCCTGGTATCCCTACCCGACCCTCCAGGGTAGTACCGGTACCCCTACTCGCGCTCCGGGGTGGTACCGGTACCCCTGCCGGTGCTCTGGGGTGCACCTGGTATCCCTACGCGACCCCCCGGGCTTGTACCGGTACCCCTGCTGGCGCTCCGGGTTGGGCCTGGTACCCATACCCGATCCTTCGGGGTAGTACCGGTACCCCTACTCGTGCTCCAGGGTGGTACTGGTACTCCGGCTGGCGCTCTGGCGTAGGCCTGGAGTCCCTACTGGTGCTCCGGGGTGGGCCTGGTATCCCTACCCGACCCTCCAGGGTAGTACCAGTACCCCTACTCGTGCTCTGGGGTGGTAGCGGTACCCCTGCTGGCGCCCCTACCGGTCCACCGGCTTAGGTCTGGTATCCCTACCTGACCCCCCGGGGTGGTACTTGTACCCCTGCTGGCGCTCCGGCCTAGACCTGGCCTCCCTACTGGCTCTCGAGGGTAGGCCTGGTATGCATACCTGGTCCTCGGGTGTAGTACCACTACCCCCACTGTTACTCCCAGGTAGTACCGGTACCCCCCGCTGGCGCTTCGGGGTGGGCCTGGTATCCCTGCCTGACCCCCCGGGGTGGTACGGGTACTCCTGCTGGCGCCTCGGGGTGGGCCTGTTACCCCTACCCGATCCTTCGGGGGTAGTACCGGTACCCCTACCGGCACTCCGGTTTGGTACCGGTACCCCTGCCGGCGCTCCGGGGTGGGCCTGGTATCCCTACCCGATCCTTCTGGGGTAGTACCGGTACCCCTACCGGCACTCCGGTTTGGTACCGGTAGCCCTACTCTCGCTCCGGGGTGGGCCTGGTACCCCTACCCGATCCTTCGGGGTAGTACTGGTACCCCTACTCGTGCTCCGGGGTGGTAGCGGTACCCCTGCTGGTGCTCCGGGGTGCACCTGGTATCCCTACCCGACCCCCCGGGCTTGTACCGGTACCCGTGCTGGCGCTCCGGGTTGGGCCTGGTACCCCTACCTGATCCTTCGGGGTAGTACCGGTACCCCTACTCGTGCTCCGGGATGGTAGCGGTACCCCTGCTGGCGCTCCGGCGTAGGCCTGGCGACCCTACTGGCGCTCCGGGGTGGGCCTGGTACCCCTACCTGATCCTCGGGGGTAGTACCACTACCCCTAGTGTTTAATCCGGGGTGGTAGCATTACCCCCCGCTGGCGCTCCGGGGTGGGCCTGGTATCCCTACCCGACCCTCCAGGGTAGTACCGGTACCCCTACTCGCGCTCCGGGGTGGTACCGGTACCCCTGCCGGTGCTCCAGGGTGCACCTGGTATCCCCACCCGACCCCCTGGGCTTGCACCGGTACCCCTGCTGGCGCTCCGGGGTGGGCCTGGTATCCCTACCCGACCCTCCGGGGTAGTACCAGTACCCCTACTCGCGCTCTGGGGTGGTAGCGGTACCCCTGCTGGCGCCCCTACCGGCGCGCCGGGGGAGGTCTGGTATCCCTACCTGACCCCCCGGGGTGGTACCGGTACCCCTGCTGGCGCTCCAGCATAGACCAGGCCTCCCTACTGGCTCTCTGGGGTAGGCCTGTTATGCCTACCTGATCCTCGGGGGTAGTACCAGTACCCCCACTGTTACTCCCGGGTAGTACCGGTACCCCTGCGGGCGCTCCAGGGTGGGCCTCGTATCCCCGCCCGACCCCCCGAGGTGGTACCGGTACCCCTGCCGGCGCTCCGGGGTGGTCCTCTTACCCCTACCCGATCCTTCGGGGGTAGTACCGGTACCCCTACTCGTGCTCCAGGATGGTAGCGGTACCCCTGCAGGCGCTCCGGGGTAGGCCTGGCATCCCTACCGGCGCGCCGGGGTAGGTCTGGTATCCCTACCTGACCCCCCGGGGTGGTACCGGTACCCCTGCTGGCGCTCCGGCGTAGGCCTGGCGTCCCTACTGGCGCTCGGGGGTAGGCCTGGTATCCCCAGCTGATCCTGCGGGGTCGTACCGCTATCCCTGCCTGACCCTCCGGGGTGGTAGCGTTACCCCCCGCTGGCGCTCCGGGGTGGGCCTGGTATCCCTACCCGACCCTCCAGGGTAGTACCGGTACCCCTACTCGCGCTCCGGGGTGGTACCGGTACCCCTGCCGGTGCTCTGGGGTGCACCTGGTATCCCTACGCGACCCCCCGGGCTTGTACCGGTACCCCTGCTGGCGCTCCGGGGTGGGCCTGGTACCCCTACCCGATCCTTCGGGGTAGTACCGGTACCCCTACTCGCGCTCCAGGGTGGTACTGGTACTCCGGCTGGCGCTCTGGCGTAGGCCTGGAGTCCCTACTGGCGCTCCGGGGTGGGCCTGGTATCCCTACCCGACCCTCCAGGGTAGTACCAGTACCCCTACTCGTGCTCTGGGGTGGTAGCGGTACCCCTGATGGCGCCCCTACCGGTCCACCGGCTTAGGTCTGGTATCCCTACCTGACCCCCCGGGGTGGTACTTGTACCCCTGCTGGCGCTCCGGCCTAGACCTGGCCTCCCTACTGGCTCTCGAGGGTAGGCCTGGTATGCATACCTGGTCCTCGGGTGTAGTACCACTACCCCCACTGTTACTCCCAGGTAGTACCGGTACCCCCCGCTGGCGCTTCGGGGTGGGCCTGGTATCCCTGCCCGATCCTTCGGGGGTAGTACCGGTACCCCTGCCGGCGCTCCGGGGTGGGCCTGGTATCCCTACCCGATCCTTCTGGGGTAGTACCGGTACCCCTACCGGCACTCCGGTTTGGTACCGGTAGCCCGACTCTCGCTCCGGGGTGGGCCTGGTACCCCTACCCGATCCTTCGGGGTAGTACTGGTACCCCTACTCGTGCTCCGGGGTGGTAGCGGTACCCCTGCTGGTGCTCCGGGGTGCACCTGGTATCCCTACCCGACCCCCCGGGCTTGTACCGGTACCCCTGCTGGCGCTCCGGGTTGGGCCTGGTACCCCTACCTGATCCTTCGGGGTAGTACCGGTACCCCTACTCGTGCTCCGGGATGGTAGCGGTACCCATGCTGGCGCTCCGGGGTAGGCCTGGCGTCCCTACTGGCGCTCCGGGGTGGGCCTGGTACCTCTACCCGATCCTTCGGGGTAGTACCACTACCCCTAGTATTAATCCGGGGTGGTACCGGTACCCCTGCCGAAGCTCCGGGGTGGGCCTGGTACCTCTACCCGATCCTTCGGGGGTAGTACCGGTACCCCTATTCACGCTCTGGGGTGGTAGCGGTACCCCTGCTGGCGCCCCTACCGGCGCGCCGGGGGAGGTCTGGTATCCCTACCTGACCCCCCGGGGTGGTACCGGTACCCCTGCTGGCGCTCCAGCATAGACCAGGCCTCCCTACTGGCTCTCTGGGGTAGGCCTGGTATGCCTACCTGACCCTCGGGGGTAGTACCGGTACCCCCACTGTTACTCCCGGGTAGTACCGGTACCCCTGCGGGCGCTCCAGGGTGGGCCTCGTATCCCCGCCCGACCCCCCGAGGTGGTACCGGTACCCCTGCCGTCGCTCCGGGGTGGTCCTCTTACCCCTACCCCGATCCTTCCGGGGTAGTACCGGTACCCCTACTCGTGCTCCAGGATGGTAGCGGTACCCCTGCAGGCGCTCCGGGGTAGGCCTGGCATCCCTACCGGCGCGCCGGGGTAGGTCTGGTATCCCTACCTGACCCCCCGGGGTGGTACCGGTACCCCTGCTGGCGCTCCGGCGTAGGCCTGGCGTCCCTACTGGCGCTCGGGGGTAGGCCTGGTATCCCCAGCTGATCCTGCGGGGTCGTACCGCTATCCCTGCCTGACCCTCCGGGGTGGTAGCGTTAGCCCCCGCTGGCGCTCCGGGGTGGGCCTGGTATCCCTACCCGACCCTCCAGGGTAGTACCGGTACCCCTACTCGCGCTCCGGGGTGGTACCGGTACCCCTGCCGGTGCTCTGGGGTGCACCTGGTATCCCTACGCGACCCCCCGGGCTTGTACCGGTACCCCTGCTGGCGCTCCGGGTTGGGCCTGGTACCCATACCCGATCCTTCGGGGTAGTACCGGTACCCCTACTCGTGCTCCAGGGTGGTACTGGTACTCCGGCTGGCGCTCTGGCGTAGGCCTGGAGTCCCTACTGGCGCTCCGGGGTGGGCCTGGTATCCCTACCCGACCCTCCGGGGTAGTACCAGTACCCCTACTCGCGCTCTGGGGTGGTAGCGGTACCCCTGCTGGCGCCCCTACCGGCGCGCCGGGGGAGGTCTGGTATCCCTACCTGACCCCCCGGGGTGGTACCGGTACCCCTGCTGGCGCTCCAGCATAGACCAGGCCTCCCTACTGGCTCTCTGGGGTAGGCCTGTTATGCCTACCTGATCCTCGGGGGTAGTACCAGTACCCCCACTGTTACTCCCGGGTAGTACCGGTACCCCTGCGGGCGCTCCAGGGTGGGCCTCGTATCCCCGCCCGACCCCCCGAGGTGGTACCGGTACCCCTGCCGGCGCTCCGGGGTGGTCCTCTTACCCCTACCCGATCCTTCGGGGGTAGTACCGGTACCCCTACTCGTGCTCCAGGATGGTAGCGGTACCCCTGCAGGCGCTCCGGGGTAGGCCTGGCATCCCTACCGGCGCGCCGGGGTAGGTCTGGTATCCCTACCTGACCCCCCGGGGTGGTACCGGTACCCCCTGCTGGCGCTCCGGCGTAGGCCTGGCGTCCCTACTGGCGCTCGGGGGTAGGCCTGGTATCCCCAGCTGATCCTGCGGGGTCGTACCGCTATCCCTGCCTGACCCTCCGGGGTGGTAGCGTTACCCCCCGCTGGCGCTCCGGGGTGGGCCTGGTATCCCTACCCGACCCTCCAGGGTAGTACCGGTACCCCTACTCGCGCTCCGGGGTGGTACCGGTACCCCTGCCGGTGCTCTGGGGTGCACCTGGTATCCCTACGCGACCCCCCGGGCTTGTACCGGTACCCCTGCTGGCGCTCCGGGGTGGGCCTGGTACCCCTACCCGATCCTTCGGGGTAGTACCGGTACCCCTACTCGCGCTCCAGGGTGGTACTGGTACTCCGGCTGGCGCTCTGGCGTAGGCCTGGAGTCCCTACTGGCGCTCCGGGGTGGGCCTGGTATCCCTACCCGACCCTCCAGGGTAGTACCAGTACCCCTACTCGTGCTCTGGGGTGGTAGCGGTACCCCTGATGGCGCCCCTACCGGTCCACCGGCTTAGGTCTGGTATCCCTACCTGACCCCCCGGGGTGGTACTTGTACCCCTGCTGGCGCTCCGGCCTAGACCTGGCCTCCCTACTGGCTCTCGAGGGTAGGCCTGGTATGCATACCTGGTCCTCGGGTGTAGTACCACTACCCCCACTGTTACTCCCAGGTAGTAACGGTACCCCCCGCTGGCGCTTCGGGGTGGGCCTGGTATCCCTGCCCGATCCTTCGGGGGTAGTACCGGTACCCCTGCCGGCGCTCCGGGGTGGGCCTGGTATCCCTACCCGATCCTTCTGGGGTAGTACCGGTACCCCTACCGGCACTCCGGTTTGGTACCGGTAGCCCGACTCTCGCTCCGGGGTGGGCCTGGTACCCCTACCCGATCCTTCGGGGTAGTACTGGTACCCCTACTCGTGCTCCGGGGTGGTAGCGGTACCCCTGCTGGTGCTCCGGGGTGCACCTGGTATCCCTACCCGACCCCCCGGGCTTGTACCGGTACCCCTGCTGGCGCTCCGGGTTGGGCCTGGTACCCCTACCTGATCCTTCGGGGTAGTACCGGTACCCCTACTCGTGCTCCGGGATGGTAGCGGTACCCATGCTGGCGCTCCGGGGTAGGCCTGGCGTCCCTACTGGCGCTCCGGGGTGGGCCTGGTACCTCTACCCGATCCTTCGGGGTAGTACCACTACCCCTAGTATTAATACGGGGTGGTACCGGTACCCCTGCCGAAGCTCCGGGGTGGGCCTGGTACCTCTACCCGATCCTTCGGGGGTAGTACCGGTACCCCTATTCACGCTCTGGGGTGGTAGCGGTACCCCTGCTGGCGCCCCTACCGGCGCGCCGGGGGAGGTCTGGTATCCCTACCTGACCCCCCGGGGTGGTACCGGTACCCCTGCTGGCGCTCCAGCATAGACCAGGCCTCCCTACTGGCTCTCTGGGGTAGGCCTGGTATGCCTACCTGACCCTCGGGGGTAGTACCGGTACCCCCACTGTTACTCCCGGGTAGTACCGGTACCCCTGCGGGCGCTCCAGGGTGGGCCTCGTATCCCCGCCCGACCCCCCGAGGTGGTACCGGTACCCCTGCCGTCGCTCCGGGGTGGTCCTCTTACCCCTACCCGATCCTTCCGGGGTAGTACCGGTACCCCTACTCGTGCTCCAGGATGGTAGCGGTACCCCTGCAGGCGCTCCGGGGTAGGCCTGGCATCCCTACCGGCGCGCCGGGGTAGGTCTGGTATCCCTACCTGACCCCCCGGGGTGGTACCGGTACCCCTGCTGGCGCTCCGGCGTAGGCCTGGCGTCCCTACTGGCGCTCGGGGGTAGGCCTGGTATCCCCAGCTGATCCTGCGGGGTCGTACCGCTATCCCTGCCTGACCCTCCGGGGTGGTAGCGTTAGCCCCCGCTGGCGCTCCGGGGTGGGCCTGGTATCCCTACCCGACCCTCCAGGGTAGTACCGGTACCCCTACTCGCGCTCCGGGGTGGTACCGGTACCCCTGCCGGTGCTCTGGGGTGCACCTGGTATCCCTACGCGACCCCCCGGGCTTGTACCGGTACCCCTGCTGGCGCTCCGGGTTGGGCCTGGTACCCATACCCGATCCTTCGGGGTAGTACCGGTACCCCTACTCGTGCTCCAGGGTGGTACTGGTACTCCGGCTGGCGCTCTGGCGTAGGCCTGGAGTCCCTACTGGTGCTCCGGGGTGGGCCTGGTATCCCTACCCGACCCTCCAGGGTAGTACCAGTACCCCTACTCGTGCTCTGGGGTGGTAGCGGTACCCCTGCTGGCGCCCCTACCGGCGCGCCGGGGGAGGTCTGGTATCCCTACCTGACCCCCCGGGGTGGTACCGGTACCCCTGCTGGCGCTCCAGCATAGACCAGGCCTCCCTACTGGCTCTCTGGGGTAGGCCTGTTATGCCTACCTGATCCTCGGGGGTAGTACCAGTACCCCCACTGTTACTCCCGGGTAGTACCGGTACCCCTGCGGGCGCTCCAGGGTGGGCCTCGTATCCCCGCCCGACCCCCCGAGGTGGTACCGGTACCCCTGCCGGCGCTCCGGGGTGGTCCTCTTACCCCTACCCGATCCTTCGGGGGTAGTACCGGTACCCCTACTCGTGCTCCAGGATGGTAGCGGTACCCCTGCAGGCGCTCCGGGGTAGGCCTGGCATCCCTACCGGCGCGCCGGGGTAGGTCTGGTATCCCTACCTGACCCCCCGGGGTGGTACCGGTACCCCTGCTGGCGCTCCAGCGTAGGCCTGGCGTCCCTACTGGCGCTCGGGGGTAGGCCTGGTATCCCCAGCTGATCCTGCGGGGTCGTACCGCTATCCCTGCCTGACCCTCCGGGGTGGTAGCGTTACCCCCCGCTGGCGCTCCGGGGTGGGCCTGGTATCCCTACCCGACCCTCCAGGGTAGTACCGGTACCCCTACTCGCGCTCCGGGGTGGTACCGGTACCCCTGCCGGTGCTCTGGGGTGCACCTGGTATCCCTACGCGACCCCCCGGGCTTGTACCGGTACCCCTGCTGGCGCTCCGGGGTGGGCCTGGTACCCCTACCCGATCCTTCGGGGTAGTACCGGTACCCCTACTCGCGCTCCAGGGTGGTACTGGTACTCCGGCTGGCGCTCTGGCGTAGGCCTGGAGTCCCTACTGGCGCTCCGGGGTGGGCCTGGTATCCCTACCCGACCCTCCAGGGTAGTACCAGTACCCCTACTCGTGCTCTGGGGTGGTAGCGGTACCCCTGATGGCGCCCCTACCGGTCCACCGGCTTAGGTCTGGTATCCCTACCTGACCCCCCGGGGTGGTACTTGTACCCCTGCTGGCGCTCCGGCCTAGACCTGGCCTCCCTACTGGCTCTCGAGGGTAGGCCTGGTATGCATACCTGGTCCTCGGGTGTAGTACCACTACCCCCACTGTTACTCCCAGGTAGTACCGGTACCCCCCGCTGGCGCTTCGGGGTGGGCCTGGTATCCCTGCCCGACCCCCCGGGTTGGTACCGGTACTCCTGCTGGTGCCTCGGTGTGGGCCTGGTACCCCTACCCGATCCTTCGGGGGTAGTACCGGTACCCCTACCGGCACTCCGGTTTGGTACCGGTAACCCTACTCTCGCTCCGGGGTGGTCCTGGTACCCCTACCCGATCCTTCGGGGTAGTACTGGTACCCCTACTCGTGCTCCGGGGTGGTAGCGGTACCCCTGCTGGTGCTCCGGGGTGCACCTGGTATCCCTACCCGACCCCCCGGGCTTGTACCGGTACCCCTGCTGGCGCTCCGGGTTGGGCCTGGTACCCCTACCTGATCCTTCGGGGTAGTACCGGTACCCCTACTCGTGCTCCGGGATGGTAGCGGTACCCCTGCTGGCGCTCCGGGGTAGGCCTGGCGTCCCTACTGGCGCTCCGGGGTGGGCCTGGTACCTCTACCCGATCCTTCGGGGTAGTACCACTACCCCTAGTATTAATCCGGGGTGGTACCGGTACCCCTGCCGAAGCTCCGGGGTGGGCCTGGTACCTCTACCCGATCCTTCAGGGGTAGTACCGGTACCCCTATTCACGCTCTGGGGTGGTACCGGTACCCCTGCTGGCGCCCCTACTGGCGCGCCGGGGGAGGTCTGGTATCCCTACCTGACCCCCCGGGGTGGTACCGGTACCCCTGCTGGCGCTCCAGCATAGACCAGGCCTCCCTACTGGCTCTCTGGGGTAGGCCTGGTATGCCTACCTGACCCTCGGGGGTAGTACCGGTACCCCCACTGTTACTCCCGGGTAGTACCGGTACACCTGCGGGCGCTCCAGGGTGGGCCTCGTATCCCCGCCCGACCCCCCGAGGTGGTACCGGTACCCCTGCCGGCGCTCCGGGGTGGTCCTCTTACCCCTACCCGATCCTTCGGGGGTAGTACCGGTACCCCTACTCGTGCTCCAGGATGGTAGCGGTACCCCTGCAGGCGCTCCGGGGTAGGCCTGGCATCCCTACCGGCGCGCCGGGGTAGGTCTGGTATCCCAACCTGACCCCCCGGGGTGGTACCGGTACCCCTGCTGGCGCTCCGGCATAGAGCAGGCCTCCCTACTGGCGCTCGGGGGTAGGCCTGGTATCCCTACCTGATCCTCGGGGGTAGTACCGGTACCCCTACCGGCACTCCGGTTTGGTAGCGGTACCCCTGCTGGCACTCCGGCGTTGGCCTGGCGTCCCCACTGGCGCTCCGGGGTGGGCCTGGTACCCCTACCTGATCCTCGGGGGTAGTACCACTACCCCTAGTGTTAATCCGGGGTGGTAGCATTACCCCCCGCTGGCGCTCCGGGGTGGGCCTGGTATCCCTACCCGACCCTCCAGGGTAGTACCGGTACCCCTACTCGCGCTCCGGGGTGGTACCGGTACCCCTGCCGGTGCTCCGGGGTGCACCTGGTATCCCCACCCGACCCCCCGGGCTCGTACCGGTACCCCTGCTGGCGCTCCGGGGTGGGCCTGGTATCCCTACCAGACCCTCCGGGGTAGTACCAGTACACCTACTCGCGCTCTGGGGTGGTAGCGGTACCCCTGCTGGCGCCCCTACCGGCGCGCCGGGGGAGGTCTGGTATCCCTACCTGACCCCCCGGGGTGGTACCGGTACCCCTGCTGGCGCTCCAGCATAGACCAGGCCTCCCTACTGGCTCTCTGGGGTAGGCCTGGTATGCCTACCTGATCCTCGGGGGTAGTACCAGTACCCCCACTGTTTACTCCCGGGTAGTACCGGTACCCCTGCGGGCGCTCCAGGGTGGGCCTCGTATCCCCGCCCGACCCCCCGAGGTGGTACCGGTACCCCTGCCGCCGCTCCGGGGTGGTCCTCTTACCCCTACCCGATCCTTCCGGGGTAGTACCGGTACCCCTACTCGTGCTCCAGGATGGTAGCGGTACCCCTGCAGGCGCTCCGGGGTAGGCCTGGCATCCCTACCGGCGCGCCGGGGTAGGTCTTGTATCCCTACCTGACCCCCCGGGGTGGTACCGGTACCCCTGCTGGCGCTCCGGCATAGAGCAGGCCTCCCTACTGGCGCTCGGGGGTAGGCCTGGTATGCCTACCTGATCCTCGGGGGTAGTACCGGTACCCCTACCGGCACTCCGGTTTGGTAGCGGTACCCCTGCTGGCACTCCGGCGTTGGCCTGGCGTCCCTACTGGCGCTCCGGGGTGGGCCTGGTACCCCTACCTGATCCTCGGGGGTAGTACCGGTACCCCTACTCGCACTCCGGGGTGGTACCGGTACCCCTGCCGGTGCTCCGGGGTGCACCTGGTATCCCCACCCGACCCCCCAGGCTTGTACCGGTACCCCTGCTGGCGCTCCGGGGTGGGCCTGGTATCCCCAGCTGACCCTCCGGGGTAGTACCAGTACACCTACTCGCGCTCTGGGGTGGTAGCGGTACCCCTGCTGGCGCCCCTACCGGCGCGCCGGGGGAGGTCTGGTATCCCTACCTGACCCCCCGGGGTGGTACCGGTACCCCTGCCGGTGCTCTGGGGTGCACCTGGTATCCCTACGCGACCCCCCGGGCTTGTACCGGTACCCCTGCTGGCGCCTCGGGGTGGGCCTGGTACCCCTACCCGATCCTTCGGGGGTAGTACCGGTACCCCTACCGGCACTCCGGTTTGGTACCGGTACCCCTGCCGGCGCTCCGGGGTGGGCCTGGTATCCCTACCCGATCCTTCTGGGGTAGTACCGGTACCCCTACCGGCACTCCGGTTTGGTACCGGTAACCCTACTCTCGCTCCGGGGTGGGCCTGGTACCCCTACCCGATCCTTCGGGGTAGTGCTGGTACCCCTACTCGTGCTCCGGGGTGGTACCGGTACCGCTGCTGGCGCTCCAGCATAGACCAGGCCTCCCTATTGGCGCTCGGGGGTAGGCCTGGTACCCCTACCAGATCCTCGGGGGTAGTACCGGTACCCCTACCGGCACTCCGGTTTGGTAGCGGTACCCCTGCTTGCACTCCGGCGTTGGCCTGGCGTCCCTACTGGCGCTCCGGGGTGGGCCTGGTACCCCTACCTGATCCTCGGGGGTAGTACCACTACCCCTAGTGTTAATCCGGGGTGGTAGCATTACCCCCCGCTGGCGCTCCGGGGTGGGCCTGGTATCCCTACCCGACCCTCCAGCATAGTACCGGTACACCTACTCGCGCTCCGGGGTGGTACCGGTACCCCTGCCGGCGCTCCGGGGTGCACCTGGTATCCCCACCCGACCCCCCGGGCTTGTACCGGTACCCCTGCTGGCGCTCCGGGGTGGGCCTGGTATCCCTACCCGACCCTCCGGGGTAGTACCAGTACCCCTACTCGCGCTCTGGGGTGGTAGCGGTACCCCTGGTGGCGCCCCTACCGGCGCGCCGGGGGAGGTCTGGTATCCCTACCTGACCCCCCGGGGTGGTACCGGTACCCCTGCTGGCGCTCCAGCATAGACCAGGCCTCCCTACTGGCTCTCTGGGGTAGGCCTGGTATGCCTACCTGATCCTCGGGGGTAGTACCAGTACCCCCACTGTTACTCCCGGGTAGTACCGGTACCCCTGCAGGCGCTCCAGGGTGGGCCTCGTATCCCCGCCCGACCCCCCGGGGTGGTACCGGTACCCCTGCCGGCGCTCCGGGGTGGTCCTCTTACCCCTACCCGATCCTTCGGGGGTACTACCGGTACCCCTACTCGTGCTGCAGGATGGTAGCGGTACCCCTGCAGGCGCTCCGGGGTAGGCCTGGCATTCCTACCGGCGCGCCGGGGTAGGTCTTGTATCCCTACCTGACCCCCCGGGGTGGTACCGGTACCCCTGCTGGTGCTCCGGCATAGAGCAGGCCTCCCTACTGGCGCTCGGGGGTAGGCCTGGTATCCCTACCTGATCCTCGGGGGTAGTACCGGTACCCCTACCGGCACTCCGGTTTGGTAGCGGTACCCCTGCTGGCACTCCGGCGTTGGCCTGGCGTCCCTACTGGCGCTCCGGGGTGGGCCTGGTACCCCTACCTGATCCTCGGGGGTAGTACCACTACCCCTAGTGTTAATCCGGGGTGGTACCGGTACCCCTGCCGGCGCTCCGGGGTGGGCCTGGTATCCCTACCCGACCCTCCGGGGTAGTACCGGTACCCCTACTCGCGCTCCGGGGTGGTATCGGTACCCCTGCTGCCGCCCCTACCGGTCCTCCGGGGTAGGTCTGGTATCCCTACCTCACCCCCCGCGGTGGTACCGGTACCCCTGCTGGCGCTCCGGCGTAGGCCTGGCGTCCCTACTGGCGCTCGGGGGTAGGCCTGGTATCCCCAGCTGATCCTGCGGGGTCGTACCGCTATCCCTGCCTGACCCTCCGGGGTGGTAGCGTTACCCCCCGCTGGCGCTCCGGGGTGGGCCTGGTATCCCTACCCGACCCTCCAGGGTAGTACCGGTACCCCTACTCGCGCTCCGGGGTGGTACCGGTACCCCTGCCGGTGCTCTGGGCTGCACCTGGTATCCCTACGCGACGCCCCGAGCTTGTACCGGTACCCCTACTCGCACTCCAGGGTGGTACTGGTACTCCGGCTGGCGCTCTGGCGTAGGCCTGGAGTCCCTACTGGCGCTCCGGGGTGGGCCTGGTATCCCTACCCGACCCTCCAGGGTAGTACCAGTACCCCTACTCGTGCTCTGGGGTGGTAGCGGTACCCCTGCTGGCGCCCCTACCGGTCCACCGGCTTAGGTCTGGTATCCCTACCTGACCCCCCGGGGTGGTACCGGTACCCCTGCTGGCGCTCCAGCATAGACCAGGCCTCCCTACTGGCTCTCTGGGGTAGGCCTGGTATGCCTACCTGACCCTCGGGGGTAGTACCGGTACCCCCACTGTTACTCCCGGGTAGTACCGGTACCCCTGCAGGCGCTCCAGGGTGGGCCTCTTACCCCTACCCGATCCTTCAGGGGTAGTACCGGTACCCCTACTCGTGCTCCAGGATGGTAGCGGTACCCCTGCAGGCGCTCCGGGGTAGGCCTGGCATCCCTACCGGCGCGCCGGGGTAGGTCTGGTATCCCTACCTGACCCCCCAGGGTGGTACCGGTACCCCTGCTGGCGCTCCGGCATAGAGCAGGCCTCCCTACTGGCGCTCGGGGGTAGGCCTGGTATGCCTACCTGATCCTCGGGGGTAGTACCGGTACCCCTACCGGCACTCCGGTTTGGTAGCGGTACCCCTGCTGGCACTCCGGCGTTGGCCTGGCGTCCCTACTGGCGCTCCGGGGTGGGCCTGGTACCCCTACCTGATCCTCGGGGGTAGTACCGGTACCCCTACTCGCACTCCGGGGTGGTACCGGTACCCCTGCCGGTGCTCCGGGGTGCACCTGGTATCCCCACCCGACCCCCCAGGCTTGTACCGGTACCCCTGCTGGCGCTCCGGGGTGGGCCTGGTATCCCCAGCTGACCCTCCGGGGTAGTACCAGTACACCTACTCGCGCTCTGGGGTGGTAGCGGTACCCCTGCTGGCGCCCCTACCGGCGCGCCGGGGGAGGTCTGGTATCCCTACCTGACCCCCCGGGGTGGTACCGGTACCCCTGCCGGCGCTCCGGGGTGGGCCTGGTATCCCTACCCGACCCTCCGGGGTAGTACCGGTACCCCTACTCGCGCTCTGGGGTGGTATCGGTACCCCTGCTGCCGCCCCTACCGGTCCACCGGGGTAGGTCTGGTATCCCTACCTCACCCCCCGCGGTGGTACCGGTACCCCTGCTGGCGCTCCGGCGTAGGCCTGGCGTCCCTACTGGCGCTCGGGGGTAGGCCTGGTATCCCCAGCTGATCCTGCGGGGTCGTACCGCTATCCCTGCCTGACCCTCCGGGGTGGTAGCGTTACCCCCCGCTGGCGCTCCGGGGTGGGCCTGGTATCCCTACCCGACCCTCCAGGGTAGTACCGGTACCCCTACTCGCGCTCCGGGGTGGTACCGGTACCCCTGCCGGTGCTCTGGGGTGCACCTGGTATCCCTACGCGACCCCCCGGGCTTGTACCGGTACCCCTGCTGGCGCTCCGGGGTGGGCCTGGTACCCCTACCTGATCCTTCGGGGTAGTACCGGTACCCCTACTCGCGCTCCAGGGTGGTACTGGTACTCCGGCTGGCGCTCTGGCGTAGGCCTGGAGTCCCTACTGGCGCTCCGGGGTGGGCCTGGTATCCCTACCCGACCCTCCAGGGTAGTACCAGTACCCCTACTCGTGCTCTGGGGTGGTAGCGGTACCCCTGCTGGCGCCCCTACCGGTCCACCGGCTTAGGTCTGGTATCCCTACCTGACCCCCCGGGGTGGTACTTGTACCCCTGCTGGCGCTCCGGCCTAGACCTGGCCTCCCTACTGGCTCTCGAGGGTAGGCCTGGTATGCATACCTGGTCCTCGGGTGTAGTACCACTACCCCCACTGTTACTCCCAGGTAGTACCGGTACCCCCCGCTGGCGCTTCGGGGTGGGCCTGGTATCCCTGCCCGACCCCCCGGGGTGGTACCGGTACTCCTGCTGGCGCCTCGGTGTGGGCCTGGTACCCCTACCCGATCCTTCGGGGGTAGTACCGGTACCCCTACCGGCACTCCGGTTTGGTACCGGTAACCCTACTCTCGCTCCGGGGTGGTCCTGGTACCCCTACCCGATCCTTCGGGGTAGTACTGGTACCCCTACTCGTGCTCCGGGGTGGTAGCGGTACCCCTGCTGGTGCTCCGGGGTGCACCTGGTATCCCTACCCGACCCCCCGGGCTTGTACCGGTACCCCTGCTGGCGCTCCGGGTTGGGCCTGGTACCCCTACCTTATCCTTCGGGGTAGTACCGGTACCCCTACTCGTGCTCCGGGATGGTAGCGGTACCCCTGCTGGCGCTCCGGGGTAGGCCTGGCGTCCCTACTGGCGCTCCGGGGTAGGTCTTGTATCCCTACCTGACCCCCCGGGGTGGTACCGGTACCCCTGCTGGCGCTCCGGCATAGAGCAGGCCTCCCTACTGGCGCTCGGGGGTAGGCCTGGTATGCCTACCTGATCCTCGGGGGTAGTACCGGTACCCCTACCGGCACTCCGGTTTGGTAGCGGTACCCCTGCTGGCACTCCGGCGTTGGCCTGGCGTCCCTACTGGCGCTCCGGGGTGGGCCTGGTACCCCTACCTGATCCTCGGGGGTAGTACCACTACCCCTAGTGTTAATCCGGGGTGGTACCGGTACCCCTGCCGGCGCTCCGGGGTGGGCCTGGTATCCCTACCCGACCCCCCGGGCTTGTACTGGTACCCCTGCTGGCGCTCCGGGGTGGGCCTGGTATCCCTACCCGACCCTCCGGGGTAGTACCGGTACCCCTACTCGCGCTCCGGGGTGGTATCGGTACCCCTGCTGCCGCCCCTACCGGTCCACCGGGGTAGGTCTGGTATCCCTACCTCACCCCCCGCGGTGGTACCGGTACCCCTGCTGGCGCTCCGGCGTAGGCCTGGCGTCCCTACTGGCGCTCGGGGGTAGGCCTGGTATCCCCAGCTGATCCTGCGGGGTCGTACCGCTATCCCTGCCTGACCCTCCGGGGTGGTAGCGTTAGCCCCCGCTGGCGCTCCGGGGTGGGCCTGGTATCCCTACCCGACCCTCCAGGGTAGTACCGGTACCCCTACTCGCGCTCCGGGGTGGTACCGGTACCCCTGCCGGTGCTCTGGGGTGCACCTGGTATCCCTACGCGACCCCCCGGGCTTGTACCGGTACCCCTGCTGGCGCCTCGGGGTGGGCCTGGTACCCCTACCCGATCCTTCGGGGGTAGTACCGGTACCCCTACCGGCACTCCGGTTTGGTACCGGTACCCCTGCCGGCGCTCCGGGGTGGGCCTGGTATCCCTACCCGATCCTTCTGGGGTAGTACCGGTACCCCTACCGGCACTCCGGTTTGGTACCGGTAACCCTACTCTCGCTCCGGGGTGGGCCTGGTACCCCTACCCGATCCTTCGGGGTAGTGCTGGTACCCCTACTCGTGCTCCGGGGTGGTACCGGTACCGCTGCTGGCGCTCCAGCATAGACCAGGCCTCCCTATTGGCGCTCGGGGGTAGGCCTGGTACCCCTACCAGATCCTCGGGGGTAGTACCGGTACCCCTACCGGCACTCCGGTTTGGTAGCGGTACCCCTGCTTGCACTCCGGCGTTGGCCTGGCGTCCCTACTGGCGCTCCGGGGTGGGCCTGGTACCCCTACCTGATCCTCGGGGGTAGTACCACTACCCCTAGTGTTAATCCGGGGTGGTAGCATTACCCCCGGCTGGCGCTCCGGGGTGGGCCTGGTACCCCTACCTTATCCTTCGGGGTAGTACCGGTACCCCTACTCGTTCTCCGGGATGGTAGCGGTACCCCTGCTGGCGCTCCGGGGTAGGCCTGGCGTCCCTACTGGCGCTCCGGGGTAGGTCTTGTATCCCTACCTGACCCCCCGGGGTGGTACCGGTACCCCTGCTGGCGCTCCGGCATAGAGCAGGCCTCCCTACTGGCGCTCGGGGGTAGGCCTGGTATGCCTACCTGATCCTCGGGGGTAGTACCGGTACCCCTACCGGCACTCCGGTTTGGTAGCGGTACCCCTGCTGGCACTCCGGCGTTGGCCTGGCGTCCCTACTGGCGCTCCGGGGTGGGCCTGGTACCCCTACCTGATCCTCGGGGGTAGTACCACTACCCCTAGTGTTAATCTGGGGTGGTACCGGTACCCCTGCCGGCGCTCCGGGGTGGGCCTGGTATCCCTACCCGACCCCCCGGGCTTGTACCGGTACCCCTGCTGGCGCTCCGGGGTGGGCCTGGTATCCCTACCCGACCCTCCGGGGTAGTACCGGTACCCCTACTCGCGCTCTGGGGTGGTATCGGTACCCCTGCTGCCGCCCCTACCGGTCCACCGGGGTAGGTCTGGTATCCCTACCTCACCCCCCGCGGTGGTACCGGTACCCCTGCTGGCGCTCCGGCGTAGGCCTGGCGTCCCTACTGGCGCTCGGGGGTAGGCCTGGTATCCCCAGCTGATCCTGCGGGGTCGTACCGCTATCCCTGCCTGACCCTCCGGGGTGGTAGCGTTAGCCCCCGCTGGCGCTCCGGGGTGGGCCTGGTATCCCTACCCGACCCTCCAGGGTAGTACCGGTACCCCTACTCGCGCTCCGGGGTGGTACCGGTACCCCTGCCGGTGCTCTGGGGTGCACCTGGTATCCCTACGCGACCCCCCGGGCTTGTACCGGTACCCCTACTCGCACTCCAGGGTGGTACTGGTACTCCGGCTGGCGCTCTGGCGTAGGCCTGGAGTCCCTACTGGCGCTCCGGGGTGGGCCTGGTATCCCTACCCGACCCTCCAGGGTAGTACCAGTACCCCTACTCGTGCTCTGGGGTGGTAGCGGTACCCCTGCTGGCGCCCCTACCGGTCCACCGGCTTAGGTCTGGTATCCCTACCTGACCCCCCGGGGTGGTACCGGTACCCCTGCTGGCGCTCCAGCATAGACCAGGCCTCCCTACTGGCTCTCTGGGGTAGGCCTGGTATGCCTACCTGACCCTCGGGGGTAGTACCGGTACCCCCACTGTTACTCCCGGGTAGTACCGGTACCCCTGCAGGCGCTCCAGGGTGGGCCTCGTATCCCCGCTCGACCCCCCGAGGTGGTACCGGTACCCCTGCCGGCGCTCCGGGGTGGTCCTCTTACCCCTACCCGATCCTTCAGAGGTAGTACCGGTACCCCTACTCGTGCTCCAGGATGGTAGCGGTACCCCTGCAGGCGCTCCGGGGTAGGCCTGGCATCCCTACCGGCGCGCCGGGGTAGGTCTGGTATCCCTACCTGACCCCCCAGGGTGGTACCGGTACCCCTGCTGGCGCTCCGGCATAGAGCAGGCCTCCCTACTGGCGCTCGGGGGTAGGCCTGGTATGCCTACCTGATCCTCGGGGGTAGTACCGGTACCCCTACCGGCACTCCGGTTTGGTAGCGGTACCCCTGCTGGCACTCCGGCGTTGGCCTGGCGTCCCTACTGGCGCTCCGGGGTGGGCCTGGTACCCCTACCTGATCCTCGGGGGTAGTACCGGTACCCCTACTCGCACTCCGGGGTGGTACCGGTACCCCTGCCGGTGCTCCGGGGTGCACCTGGTATCCCCACCCGACCCCCCAGGCTTGTACCGGTACCCCTGCTGGCGCTCCGGGGTGGGCCTGGTATCCCCAGCTGACCCTCCGGGGTAGTACCAGTACACCTACTCGCGCTCTGGGGTGGTAGCGGTACCCCTGCTGGCGCCCCTACCGGCGCGCCGGGGGAGGTCTGGTATCCCTACCTGACCCCCCGGGGTGGTACCGGTACCCCTGCCGGCGCTCCGGGGTGGGCCTGGTATCCCTACCCGACCCTCCGGGGTAGTACCGGTACCCCTACTCGCGCTCTGGGGTGGTATCGGTACCCCTGCTGCCGCCCCTACCGGTCCACCGGGGTAGGTCTGGTATCCCTACCTCACCCCCCGCGGTGGTACCGGTACCCCTGCTGGCGCTCCGGCGTAGGCCTGGCGTCCCTACTGGCGCTCGGGGGTAGGCCTGGTATCCCCAGCTGATCCTGCGGGGTCGTACCGCTATCCCTGCCTGACCCTCCGGGGTGGTAGCGTTACCCCCCGCTGGCGCTCCGGGGTGGGCCTGGTATCCCTACCCGACCCTCCAGGGTAGTACCGGTACCCCTACTCGCGCTCCGGGGTGGTACCGGTACCCCTGCCGGTGCTCTGGGGTGCACCTGGTATCCCTACGCGACCCCCCGGGCTTGTACCGGTACCCCTGCTGGCGCTCCGGGGTGGGCCTGGTACCCCTACCTGATCCTTCGGGGTAGTACCGGTACCCCTACTCGCGCTCCAGGGTGGTACTGGTACTCCGGCTGGCGCTCTGGCGTAGGCCTGGAGTCCCTACTGGCGCTCCGGGGTGGGCCTGGTATCCCTACCCGACCCTCCAGGGTAGTACCAGTACCCCTACTCGTGCTCTGGGGTGGTAGCGGTACCCCTGCTGGCGCCCCTACCGGTCCACCGGCTTAGGTCTGGTATCCCTACCTGACCCCCCGGGGTGGTACTTGTACCCCTGCTGGCGCTCCGGCCTAGACCTGGCCTCCCTACTGGCTCTCGAGGGTAGGCCTGGTATGCATACCTGGTCCTCGGGTGTAGTACCACTACCCCCACTGTTACTCCCAGGTAGTACCGGTACCCCCCGCTGGCGCTTCGGGGTGGGCCTGGTATCCCTGCCCGACCCCCCGGGGTGGTACCGGTACTCCTGCTGGCGCCTCGGTGTGGGCCTGGTACCCCTACCCGATCCTTCGGGGGTAGTACCGGTACCCCTACCGGCACTCCGGTTTGGTACCGGTAACCCTACTCTCGCTCCGGGGTGGGCCTGGTACCCCTACCCGATCCTTCGGGGTAGTGCTGGTACCCCTACTCGTGCTCCGGGGTGGTACCGGTACCGCTGCTGGCGCTCCAGCATAGACCAGGCCTCCCTATTGGCGCTCGGGGGTAGGCCTGGTACCCCTACCAGATCCTCGGGGGTAGTACCGGTACCCCTACCGGCACTCCGGTTTGGTAGCGGTACCCCTGCTTGCACTCCGGCGTTGGCCTGGCGTCCCTACTGGCGCTCCGGGGTGGGCCTGGTACCCCTACCTGATCCTCGGGGGTAGTACCACTACCCCTAGTGTTAATCCGGGGTGGTACCGGTACCCCTGCCGGCGCTCCGGGGTGGGCCTGGTATCCCTACCCGACCCTCCAGCATAGTACCGGTACACCTACTCGCGCTCCGGGGTGGTACCGGTACCCCTGCCGGCGCTCCGGGGTGCACCTGGTATCCCCACCCGACCCCCCGGGCTTGTACCGGTACCCCTGCTGGCGCTCCGGGGTGGGCCTGGTATCCCTACCCGACCCTCCGGGGTAGTACCAGTACCCCTACTCGCGCTCTGGGGTGGTAGCGGTACCCCTGGTGGCGCCCCTACCGGCGCGCCGGGGGAGGTCTGGTATCCCTACCTGACCCCCCGGGGTGGTACCGGTACCCCTGCTGGCGCTCCAGCATAGACCAGGCCTCCCTACTGGCTCTCTGGGGTAGGCCTGGTATGCCTACCTGATCCTCGGGGGTAGTACCAGTACCCCCACTGTTACTCCCGGGTAGTACCGGTACCCCTGCAGGCGCTCCAGGGTGGGCCTCGTATCCCCGCCCGACCCCCCGGGGTGGTACCGGTACCCCTGCCGGCGCTCCGGGGTGGTCCTCTTACCCCTACCCGATCCTTCGGGGGTACTACCGGTACCCCTACTCGTGCTGCAGGATGGTAGCGGTACCCCTGCAGGCGCTCCGGGGTAGGCCTGGCATTCCTACCGGCGCGCCGGGGTAGGTCTTGTATCCCTACCTGACCCCCCGGGGTGGTACCGGTACCCCTACTGGTGCTCCGGCATAGAGCAGGCCTCCCTACTGGCGCTCGGGGGTAGGCCTGGTATCCCTACCTGATCCTCGGGGGTAGTACCGGTACCCCTACCGGCACTCCGGTTTGGTAGCGGTACCCCTGCTGGCACTCCGGCGTTGGCCTGGCGTCCCTACTGGCGCTCCGGGGTGGGCCTGGTACCCCTACCTGATCCTCGGGGGTAGTACCACTACCCCTAGTGTTAATCCGGGGTGGTACCGGTACCCCTGCCGGCGCTCCGGGGTGGGCCTGGTATCCCTACGCGACCCTCCGGGGTAGTACCGGTACCCCTACTCGCGCTCCGGGGTGGTATCGGTACCCCTGCTGCCGCCCCTACCGGTCCACCGGGGTAGGTCTGGTATCCCTACCTCACCCCCCGCGGTGGTACCGGTACCCCTGCTGGCGCTCCGGCGTAGGCCTGGCGTCCCTACTGGCGCTCGGGGGTAGGCCTGGTATCCCCAGCTGATCCTGCGGGGTCGTACCGCTATCCCTGCCTGACCCTCCGGGGTGGTAGCGTTACCCCCCGCTGGCGCTCCGGGGTGGGCCTGGTATCCCTACCCGACCCTCCAGGGTAGTACCGGTACCCCTACTCGCGCTCCGGGGTGGTACCGGTACCCCTGCCGGTGCTCTGGGGTGCACCTGGTATCCCTACGCGACCCCCCGGGCTTGTACCGGTACCCCTGCTGGCGCTCCGGGGTGGGCCTGGTACCCCTACCCGATCCTTCGGGGTAGTACCGGTACCCCTACTCGCACTCCAGGGTGGTACTGGTACTCCGGCTGGCGCTCTGGCGTAGGCCTGGAGTCCCTACTGGCGCTCCGGGGTGGGCCTGGTATCCCTACCCGACCCTCCAGGGTAGTACCAGTACCCCTACTCGTGCTCTGGGGTGGTAGCGGTACCCCTGCTGGCGCCCCTACCGGTCCACCGGCTTAGGTCTGGTATCCCTACCTGACCCCCCGGGGTGGTACCGGTACCCCTGCTGGCGCTCCAGCATAGACCAGGCCTCCCTACTGGCTCTCTGGGGTAGGCCTGGTATGCCTACCTGACCCTCGGGGGTAGTACCGGTACCCCCACTGTTACTCCCGGGTAGTACCGGTACCCCTGCAGGCGCTCCAGGGTGGGCCTCGTATCCCCGCTCGACCCCCCGAGGTGGTACCGGTACCCCTGCCGGCGCTCCGGGGTGGTCCTCTTACCCCTACCCGATCCTTCGGGGGTAGTACCGGTACCCCTACTCGTGCTCCAGGATGGTAGCGGTACCCCTGCAGGCGCTCCGGGGTAGGCCTGGCATCCCTACCGGCGCGCCGGGGTAGGTCTGGTATCCCTACCTGACCCCCCAGGGTGGTACCGGTACCCCTGCTGGCGCTCCGGCATAGAGCAGGCCTCCCTACTGGCGCTCGGGGGTAGGCCTGGTATGCCTACCTGATCCTCGGGGGTAGTACCGGTACCCCTACCGGCACTCCGGTTTGGTAGCGGTACCCCTGCTGGCACTCCGGCGTTGGCCTGGCGTCCCTACTGGCGCTCCGGGGTGGGCCTGGTACCCCTACCTGATCCTCGGGGGTAGTACCGGTACCCCTACTCGCGCTCCGGGGTGGTACCGGTACCCCTGCCGGTGCTCCGGGGTGCACCTGGTATCCCCACCCGACCCCCCAGGCTTGTACCGGTACCCCTGCTGGCGCTCCGGGGTGGGCCTGGTATCCCCAGCTGACCCTCCGGGGTAGTACCGGTACCCCTACTCGCGCTCTGGGGTGGTATCGGTACCCCTGCTGCCGCCCCTACCGGTCCACCGGGGTAGGTCTGGTATCCCTACCTGACCCCCCGGGGTGGTACCGGTACCCCTGCCGGCGCTCCGGCGTAGGCCTGGCGTCCCTACTGGCGCTCGGGGGTAGGCCTGGTATCCCCAGCTGATCCTGCGGGGTCGTACCGCTATCCCTGCCTGACCCTCCGGGGTGGTAGCGTTACCCCCCGCTGGCGCTCCGGGGTGGGCCTGGTATCCCTACCCGACCCTCCAGGGTAGTACCGGTACCCCTACTCGCGCTCCGGGGTGGTACCGGTACCCCTGCCGGTGCTCTGGGGTGCACCTGGTATCCCTACGCGACCCCCCGGGCTTGTACCGGTACCCCTGCTGGCGCTCCGGGGTGGGCCTGGTACCCCTACCTGATCCTTCGGGGTAGTACCGGTACCCCTACTCGCGCTCCAGGGTGGTACTGGTACTCCGGCTGGCGCTCTGGCGTAGGCCTGGAGTCCCTACTGGCGCTCCGGGGTGGGCCTGGTATCCCTACCCGACCCTCCAGGGTAGTACCAGTACCCCTACTCGTGCTCTGGGGTGGTAGCGGTACCCCTGCTGGCGCCCCTACCGGTCCACCGGCTTAGGTCTGGTATCCCTACCTGACCCCCCGGGGTGGTACTTGTACCCCTGCTGGCGCTCCGGCCTAGACCTGGCCTCCCTACTGGCTCTCGAGGGTAGGCCTGGTATGCATACCTGGTCCTCGGGTGTAGTACCACTAACCCCACTGTTACTCCCGGGTAGTACCGGTACCCCCCGCTGGCGCTTCGGGGTGGGCCTGGTATCCCTGCCCGACCCCCCGGGGTGGTACCGGTACTCCTGCTGGCGCCTCGGGGTGGGCCTGGTACCCCTACCCGATCCTTCGGGGGTAGTACCGGTACCCCTACCGGCACTCCGGTTTGGTACCGGTACCCCTGCCGGCGCTCCGGGGTGGGCCTGGTATCCCTACCCGATCCTTCTGGGGTAGTACCGGTACCCCTACCGGCACTCCGGTTTGGTACCGGTAACCCTACTCGTGCTCCGGGGTGGTACCGGTACCCCTGCTGGCGCTCCAGCATAGACCAGGCCTCCCTACTGGCGCTCGGGGGTAGGCCTGGTATCCCTACCTGATCCTCGGGGGTAGTACCGGTACCCCTACCGGCACTCCGGTTTGGTAGCGGTACCCCTGCTGGCACTCCGGCGTTGGCCTGGCGTCCCTACTGGCGCTCCGGGGTGGGCCTGATACCCCTACCTGATCCTCGGGGGTAGTACCACTACCCCTAGTGTTAATCCGGGATGGTAGCGTTACCCCCCGCTGGCGCTCCGGGGTGGGCCTGGTATCCCTACCCGACCCTCCGGGGTAGTACCGGTACCCCTACTCGCGCTCCGGGGTGGTACCGGTACCCCTGCCGGTGCTCCGGGGTGCACCTGGTATCCCTACGCGACCCCCCGGGCTTGTACCGGTACCCCTGCTGGCGCTCCGGGTTGGGCCTGGTACCCCTACCCGATCCTTCGGGGTAGTACCGGTACCCCTACTCGCGCTCCAGGGTGGTACTGGTACTCCGGCTGGCGCTCTGGCGTAGGCCTGGAGTCCCTACTGGCGCTCCGGGGTGGGCCTGGTATCCCTACCCGACCCTCCAGGGTAGTAGCAGTACCCCTACTCGTGCTCTGGGGTGGTAGCGGTACCCCTGCTGGCGCCCCTACCGGTCCACCGGCTTAGGTCTGGTATCCCTACCTGACCCCCCGGGGTGGTACTTGTACCCCTGCTGGCGCTCCGGCCTAGACCTGGCCTCCCTACTGGCTCTCGAGGGTAGGCCTGGTATGCATACCTGGTCCTCGGGTGTAGTACCACTACCCCCACTGTTACTCCCAGGTAGTACCGGTACCCCCCGCTGGCGCTTCGGGGTGGGCCTGGTATCCCTGCCCGCCCCCCCGGGGTGGTACCGGTACTCCTGCTGGCGCCTCGGGGTGGGCCTGGTACCCCTACCCGATCCTTCGGGGGTAGTACCGGTACCCCTACCGGCACTCCGGTTTGGTACCGGTAACCCTACTCTCGCTCCGGGGTGGGCCTGGTACCCCTACCCGATCCTTCGGGGTAGTACTGGTACCCCTACTCGTGCTCCGGGGTGGTACCGGTACCCCTGCTGGCGCTCCAGCATAGACCAGGCCTCCCTACTGGCGCTCGGGGGTAGGCCTGGTATCCCTACCTGATCCTCGGGGGTAGTACCGGTACCCCTACCGGCACTCCGGTTTGGTAGCGGTACCCCTGCTTGCACTCCGGCGTTGGCCTGGCGTCCCTACTGGCGCTCCGGGGTGGGCCTGGTACCCCTACCTGATCCTCGGAGGTAGTACCACTACCCCTAGTGTTAATCCGGGGTGGTAGCGTTACCCCCCGCTGGCGCTCCGGGGTGGGCCTGGTATCCCTACCCGACCCTCCAGGGTAGTACCGGTACCCCTACTCGCGCTCCGGGGTGGTACCGGTACCCCTGCCGGTGCTCCGGAGTGCACCTGGTATCCCTACCCGACCCCCCGGGCTTGTACCGGTACCCCTGCTGGCGCTCCGGGGTGGGCCTGGTATCCCTACCCGACCCTCCGGGGTAGTACCAGTACCCCTACTCGCGCTCTGGGGTGGTAGCGGTACCCCTGCTGGCGCCCCTACCGGCGCGCCGGGGGAGGTCTGGTATCCCTACCTGACCCCCCGGGGTGGTACCGGTACCCCTGCTGGCGCTCCAGCATAGACCAGGCCTCCCTACTGGCTCTCTGGGGTAGGCCTGGTATGCCTACCTGACCCTCGGGGGTAGTACCGGTACCCCCACTGTTACTCCCGGGTAGTACCGGTACCCCTGCGGGCGCTCCAGGGTGGGCCTCGTATCCCCGCCCGACCCCCCGAGGTGGTACCGGTACCCCTGCTGGCGCTCCGGGGTGGTCCTCTTACCCCTACCCGATCCTTCGGGGGTAGTACCGGTACCCCTACTCGTGCTCCAGGATGGTAGCGGTACCCCTGCAGGCGCTCCGGGGTAGGCCTGGCATCCCTACCGGCGCGCCGGGGTAGGTCTGGTATCCCTACCTGACCCCCCGGGGTGGTACCGGTACCCCTGCTGGCGCTCCGGCATAGAGCAGGCCTCCCTACTGGCGCTCGGGGGTAGGCCTGGTATGCCTACCTGATCCTCGGGGGTAGTACCGGTACCCCTACCGGCACTCCGGTTTGGTAGCGGTACCCCTGCTGGCACTCCGGTGTTGGCCTGGCGTCCCTACTGGCGCTCGGGGGTAGGCCTGGTATCCCCAGCTGATCCTGCGGGGTCGTACCGCTATCCCTGCCTGACCCTCCGGGGTGGTAGCGTTACCCCCCGCTGGCGCTCCGGGGTGGGCCTGGTATCCCTACCCGACCCTCCGGGGTACTACCGGTACCCCTACTCGCGCTCCGGGGTGGTACCGGTACCCCTGCCGGTGCTCTGGGGTGCACCTGGTATCCCTACGCGACCCCCCGGGCTTGTACCGGTACCCCTGCTGGCGCTCCGGGGTGGGCCTGTTACCCCTACCCGATCCTTCGGGGGTAGTACCGGTACCCCTACCGGCACTCCGGTTTGGTACCGGTACCCCTGCTGGCGCTCCGGGGTGGGCCTGGTATCCCTACCCGATCCTTCTGGGGTAGTACCGGTACCCCTACTGGCACTCCGGTTTGGTACCGGTAACCCTACTCTCGCTCCGGGGTGGGCCTGGTACCCCTACCCGATCCTTCGGGGTAGTACTGGTACCCCTACTCATGCTCCGGGGTGGTACCGGTACCCCTGCTGGCGCTCCAGCATAGACCACGCCTCCCTACTGGCGCTCGGGGTAGGCCTGGTATCCCTACCTGATCCTCGGGGGTAGTACCGGTACCCCTACCGGCACTCCGGTTTGGTAGCGGAACCCTTGCTGGCACTCCGGCGTTTGCCTGGCGTCCCTACTGGCGCTCCGGGGTGGGCCTGGTACCCCCAGCTGATCCTCGGGGGTAGTACCACTACCCCTAGTGTTAATCCGGGGTGGTAGCGTTACCCCCGGTGGTGCTCCGGGGTGGGCCTCGTATCCCTACCCGACCCTCCAGGGTAGTACCGGTACCCCTACTCGCGCTCCGGGGTGGTACCGGTACCCCTGCCGGTGCTCTGGGGTGCACCTGGTATCCCTACCCGACCCCCCGGGCTTGTACCGGTACCCCTGCTGACGCTCCGGGGTGGGCCTGGTATCCCTACCCGACCCTCCGGGGTAGTACCAGTACCCCTACTCGCGCTCTGGGGTGGTAGCGGTACCCCTGCTGGCGCCCCTACCGGCGCGCCGGGGGAGGTCTGGTATCCCTACCTGACCCCCCGGGGTGGTACCGGTACCCCTGCTGGCGCTCCAGCATAGACCAGGCCTCCCTACTGGCTCTCTGGGGTAGGCCTGGTATGCCTACCTGATCCTCGGGGGTAGTACCGGTACCCCCACTGTTACTCCCGGGTAGTACCGGTACCCCTGCGGGCGCTCCAGGGTGGGCCTCGTATCCCCGCCCGACCCCCCGAGGTGGTACCGGTACCCCTGCCGGCGCTCCGGGGTGGTCCTCTTACCCCTACCCGATCCTTCCGGGGTAGTACCGGTACCCCTACTCGTGCTCCAGGATGGTAGCGGTACCCCTGCAAGCGCTCCGGGGTAGGCCTGGCATCCCTACCGGCGCGCCGGGGTAGGTCTGGTATCCCTACCTAACCCCCCGGGGTGGTACCGGTACCCCTGCTGGCGCCCCTACCGGTCCACCGGGGTAGGTCTGGTATCCCTACCTCACCCCCCGCGGTGGTACCGGTACCCCTGCTGGCGCTCCGGCGTAGCCCTGGCGTCCCTACTGGCGCTCGGGGGTAGGCCTGGTATCCCCAGCTGATCCTGCGGGGTCGTACCGCTATCCCTGCCTGACCCTCCGGGGTGGTAGCGTTACCCCCCGCTGGCGCTCCGGGGTGGGCCTGGTATCCCTACCCGACCCTCCGGGGTAGTACCGGTACCCCTACTCGCGCTCCGGGGTGGTACCGGTACCCCTGCCGGTGCTCTGGGGTGCACCTGGTATCCCTACGCGACCCCCCGGGCTTGTACCGGTACCCCTGCTGGCGCTCCGGGTTGGGCCTGGTACCCCTACCCGATCCTTCGGGGTAGTACCGGTACCCCTACTCGCGCTCCAGGGTGGTACTGGTACTCCGGCTGGCGCTCTGGCGTAGGCCTGGAGTCCCTACTGGCGCTCCGGGGTGGGCCTGGTATCCCTACCCGACCCTCCAGGGTAGTACCAGTACCCCTACTCGTGCTCTGGGGTGGTAGCGGTACCCCTGCTGGCGCCCCTACCGGTCCACCGGCTTAGGTCTGGTATCCCTACCTGACCCCCCGGGGTGGTACTTGTACCCCTGCTGGCGCTCCGGCCTAGACCTGGCCTCCCTACTGGCTCTCGAGGGTAGGCCTGGTATGCATATCTGGTCCTCGGGTGTAGTACCACTACCCCCACTGTTACTCCCAGGTAGTACCGGTACCCCCCGCTGGCGCTTCGGGGTGGGCCTGGTATCCCTGCCCGACCCCCCGGGGTGGTACCGGTACTCCTGCTGGCGCCTCGGTGTGGGCCTGGTACCCCTACCCGATCCTTCGGGGGTAGTACCGGTACCCCTACCGGCACTCCGGTTTGGTACCGGTACCCCTGCCGGCGCTCCGGGGTGGGCCTGGTATCCCTACCCGATCCTTCTGGGGTAGTACCGGTACCCCTACCGGCACTCCGGTTTGGTACCGGTAACCCTACTCTCGCTCCGGGGTGGGCCTGGTACCCCTACCCGATCCTTCGGGGTAGTGCTGGTACCCCTACTCGTGCTCCGGGGTGGTACCGGTACCGCTGCTGGCGCTCCAGCATAGACCAGGCCTCCCTATTGGCGCTCGGGGGTAGGCCTGGTACCCCTACCAGATCCTCGGGGGTAGTACCGGTACCCCTACCGGCACTCCGGTTTGGTAGCGGTACCCCTGCTTGCACTCCGGCGTTGGCCTGGCGTCCCTACTGGCGCTCCGGGGTGGGCCTGGTACCCCTACCTGATCCTCGGGGGTAGTACCACTACCCCTAGTGTTAATCCGGGGTGGTACCGGTACCCCTGCCGGCGCTCCGGGGTGGGCCTGGTATCCCTACCCGACCCTCCAGCATAGTACCGGTACACCTACTCGCGCTCCGGGGTGGTACCGGTACCCCTGCCGGCGCTCCGGGGTGCACCTGGTATCCCCACCCGACCCCCCGGGCTTGTACCGGTACCCCTGCTGGCGCTCCGGGGTGGGCCTGGTATCCCTACCCGACCCTCCGGGGTAGTACCAGTACCCCTACTCGCGCTCTGGGGTGGTAGCGGTACCCCTGGTGGCGCCCATACCGGCGCGCCGGGGGAGGTCTGGTATCCCTACCTGACCCCCCGGGGTGGTACCGGTACCCCTGCTGGCGCTCCAGCATAGACCAGGCCTCCCTACTGGCTCTCTGGGGTAGGCCTGGTATGCCTACCTGATCCTCGGGGGTAGTACCAGTACCCCCACTGTTACTCCCGGGTAGTACCGGTACCCCTGCAGGCGCTCCAGGGTGGGCCTCGTATCCCCGCCCGACCCCCCGGGGTGGTACCGGTACCCCTGCCGGCGCTCCGGGGTGGTCCTCTTACCCCTACCCGATCCTTCGGGGGTACTACCGGTACCCCTACTCGTGCTGCAGGATGGTAGCGGTACCCCTGCAGGCGCTCCGGGGTAGGCCTGGCATTCCTACCGGCGCGCCGGGGTAGGTCTTGTATCCCTACCTGACCCCCCGGGGTGGTACCGGTACCCCTACTGGTGCTCCGGCATAGAGCAGGCCTCCCTACTGGCGCTCGGGGGTAGGCCTGGTATCCCTACCTGATCCTCGGGGGTAGTACCGGTACCCCTACCGGCACTCCGGTTTGGTAGCGGTACCCCTGCTGGCACTCCGGCGTTGGCCTGGCGTCCCTACTGGCGCTCCGGGGTGGGCCTGGTACCCCTACCTGATCCTCGGGGGTAGTACCACTACCCCTAGTGTTAATCCGGGGTGGTACCGGTACCCCTGCCGGCGCTCCGGGGTGGGCCTGGTATCCCTACGCGACCCTCCGGGGTAGTACCGGTACCCCTACTCGCGCTCTGGGGTGGTATCGGTACCCCTGCTGCCGCCCCTACCGGTCCACCGGGGTAGGTCTGGTATCCCTACCTCACCCCCCGCGGTGGTACCGGTACCCCTGCTGGCGCTCCGGCGTAGGCCTGGCGTCCCTACTGGCGCTCGGGGTTAGGCCTGGTATCCCCAGCTGATCCTGCGGGGTCGTACCGCTATCCCTGCCTGACCCTCCGGGGTGGTAGCGTTACCCCCCGCTGGCGCTCCGGGGTGGGCCTGGTATCCCTACCCGACCCTCCAGGGTAGTACCGGTACCCCTACTCGCGCTCCGGGGTGGTACCGGTACCCCTGCCGGTGCTCTGGGGTGCACCTGGTATCCCTACGCGACCCCCCGGGCTTGTACCGGTACCCCTGCTGGCGCTCCGGGGTGGGCCTGGTACCCCTACCCGATCCTTCGGGGTAGTACCGGTACCCCTACTCGCACTCCAGGGTGGTACTGGTACTCCGGCTGGCGCTCTGGCGTAGGCCTGGAGTCCCTACTGGCGCTCCGGGGTGGGCCTGGTATCCCTACCCGACCCTCCAGGGTAGTACCAGTACCCCTACTCGTGCTCTGGGGTGGTAGCGGTACCCCTGCTGGCGCCCCTACCGGTCCACCGGCTTAGGTCTGGTATCCCTACCTGACCCCCCGGGGTGGTACCGGTACCCCTGCTGGCGCTCCAGCATAGACCAGGCCTCCCTACTGGCTCTCTGGGGTAGGCCTGGTATGCCTACCTGACCCTCGGGGGTAGTACCGGTACCCCCACTGTTACTCCCGGGTAGTACCGGTACCCCTGCAGGCGCTCCAGGGTGGGCCTCGTATCCCCGCTCGACCCCCCGAGGTGGTACCGGTACCCCTGCCGGCGCTCCGGGGTGGTCCTCTTACCCCTACCCGATCCTTCGGGGG
Organism: Gypaetus barbatus; assembly: GCA_028022735.1. NCBI lineage: Eukaryota > Metazoa > Chordata > Aves > Accipitriformes > Accipitridae > Gypaetus > Gypaetus barbatus. Next base: position 756,359 of record JAQMCM010000049.1, on the reverse strand, counting down.
TAGTACCGGTACCCCTACTCGTGCTCCAGGATGGTAGCAGTACCCCTGCAGGCGCTCCGGGGTAGGCCTGGCATCCCTACCGGCGCGCCGGGGTAGGTCTGGTATCCCTACCTGACCCCCCAGGGTGGTACCGGTACCCCTGCTGGCGCTCCGGCATAGAGCAGGCCTCCCTACTGGCGCTCGGGGGTAGGCCTGGTATGCCTACCTGATCCTCGGGGGTAGTACCGGTACCCCTACGGGCACTCCGGTTTGGTAGCGGTACCCCTGCTGGCACTCCGGCGTTGGCCTGGCGTCCCTACTGGCGCTCCGGGGTGGGCCTGGTACCCCTACCTGATCCTCGGGGGTAGTACCGGTACCCCTACTCGCGCTCCGGGGTGGTACCGGTACCCCTGCCGGTGCTCCGGGGTGCACCTGGTATCCCCACCCGACCCCCCAGGCTTGTACCGGTACCCCTGCTGGCGCTCCGGGGTGGGCCTGGTATCCCCAGCTGACCCTCCGGGGTAGTACCAGTACACCTACTCGCGCTCTGGGGTGGTAGCGGTACCCCTGCTGGCGCCCCTACCGGCGCGCCGGGGGAGGTCTGGTATCCCTACCTGACCCCCCGGGGTGGTACCGGTACCCCTGCCGGCGCTCCGGGGTGGGCCTGGTATCCCTACCCGACCCTCCGGGGTAGTACCGGTACCCCTACTCGCGCTCTGGGGTGGTATCGGTACCCCTGCTGCCGCCCCTACCGGTCCACCGGGGTAGGTCTGGTATCCCTACCTCACCCCCCGCGGTGGTACCGGTACCCCTGCTGGCGCTCCGGCGTAGGCCTGGCGTCCCTACTGGCGCTCGGGGGTAGGCCTGGTATCCCCAGCTGATCCTGCGGGGTCGTACCGCTATCCCTGCCTGACCCTCCGGGGTGGTAGCGTTACCCCCCGCTGGCGCTCCGGGGTGGGCCTGGTATCCCTACCCGACCCTCCAGGGTAGTACCGGTACCCCTACTCGCGCTCCGGGGTGGTACCGGTACCCCTGCCGGTGCTCTGGGGTGCACCTGGTATCCCTACGCGACCCCCCGGGCTTGTACCGGTACCCCTGCTGGCGCTCCGGGGTGGGCCTGGTACCCCTACCTGATCCTTCGGGGTAGTACCGGTACCCCTACTCGCGCTCCAGGGTGGTACTGGTACTCCGGCTGGCGCTCTGGCGTAGGCCTGGAGTCCCTACTGGCGCTCCGGGGTGGGCCTGGTATCCCTACCCGACCCTCCAGGGTAGTACCAGTACCCCTACTCGTGCTCTGGGGTGGTAGCGGTACCCCTGCTGGCGCCCCTACCGGTCCACCGGCTTAGGTCTGGTATCCCTACCTGACCCCCCGGGGTGGTACTTGTACCCCTGCTGGCGCTCCGGCCTAGACCTGGCCTCCCTACTGGCTCTCGAGGGTAGGCCTGGTATGCATACCTGGTCCTCGGGTGTAGTACCACTACCCCCACTGTTACTCCCAGGTAGTACCGGTACCCCCCGCTGGCGCTTCGGGGTGGGCCTGGTATCCCTGCCCGACCCCCCGGGGTGGTACCGGTACTCCTGCTGGCGCCTCGGGGTGGGCCTGGTACCCCTACCCGATCCTTCGGGGGTAGTACCGGTACCCCTACCGGCACTCCGGTTTGGTACCGGTACCCCTGCCGGCGCTCCGGGGTGGGCCTGGTATCCCTACCCGATCCTTCTGGGGTAGTACCGGTACCCCTACCGGCACTCCGGTTTGGTACCGGTAACCCTACTCGTGCTCCGGGGTGGTACCGGTACCCCTGCTGGCGCTCCAGCATAGACCAGGCCTCCCTACTGGCGCTCGGGGGTAGGCCTGGTATCCCTACCTGATCCTCGGGGGTAGTACCGGTACCCCTACCGGCACTCCGGTTTGGTAGCGGTACCCCTGCTGGCACTCCGGCGTTGGCCTGGCGTCCCTACTGGCGCTCCGGGGTGGGCCTGATACCCCTACCTGATCCTCGGGGGTAGTACCACTACCCCTAGTGTTAATCCGGGATGGTAGCGTTACCCCCCGCTGGCGCTCCGGGGTGGGCCTGGTATCCCTACCCGACCCTCCGGGGTAGTACCGGTACCCCTACTCGCGCTCCGGGGTGGTACCGGTACCCCTGCCGGTGCTCCGGGGTGCACCTGGTATCCCTACGCGACCCCCCGGGCTTGTACCGGTACCCCTGCTGGCGCTCCGGGTTGGGCCTGGTACCCCTACCCGATCCTTCGGGGTAGTACCGGTACCCCTACTCGCGCTCCAGGGTGGTACTGGTACTCCGGCTGGCGCTCTGGCGTAGGCCTGGAGTCCCTACTGGCGCTCCGGGGTGGGCCTGGTATCCCTACCCGACCCTCCAGGGTAGTACCAGTACCCCTACTCGTGCTCTGGGGTGGTAGCGGTACCCCTGCTGGCGCCCCTACCGGTCCACCGGCTTAGGTCTGGTATCCCTACCTGACCCCCCGGGGTGGTACTTGTACCCCTGCTGGCGCTCCGGCCTAGACCTGGCCTCCCTACTGGCTCTCGAGGGTAGGCCTGGTATGCATACCTGGTCCTCGGGTGTAGTACCACTACCCCCACTGTTACTCCCAGGTAGTACCGGTACCCCCCGCTGGCGCTTCGGGGTGGGCCTGGTATCCCTGCCCGCCCCCCCGGGGTGGTACCGGTACTCCTGCTGGCGCCTCGGGGTGGGCCTGGTACCCCTACCCGATCCTTCGGGGGTAGTACCGGTACCCCTACCGGCACTCCGGTTTGGTACCGGTAACCCTACTCTCGCTCCGGGGTGGGCCTGGTACCCCTACCCGATCCTTCGGGGTAGTACTGGTACCCCTACTCGTGCTCCGGGGTGGTACCGGTACCCCTGCTGGCGCTCCAGCATAGACCAGGCCTCCCTACTGGCGCTCGGGGGTAGGCCTGGTATCCCTACCTGATCCTCGGGGGTAGTACCGGTACCCCTACCGGCACTCCGGTTTGGTAGCGGTACCCCTGCTGGCACTCCGGCGTTGGCCTGGCGTCCCTACTGGCGCTCCGGGGTGGGCCTGGTCCCCCTACCTGATCCTCGGGGGTAGTACCACTACCCCTAGTGTTAATCCGGGGTGGTAGCGTTACCCCCCGCTGGCGCTCCGGGGTGGGCCTGGTATCCCTACCCGACCCTCCAGGGTAGTACCGGTACCCCTACTCGCGCTCCGGGGTGGTACCGGTACCCCTGCCGGTGCTCCGGGGTGCACCTGGTATCCCTACCCGACCCCCCGGGCTTGTACCGGTACCCCTGCTGGCGCTCCGGGGTGGGCCTGGTATCCCTACCCGACCCTCCGGGGTAGTACCAGTACCCCTACTCGCGCTCTGGGGTGGTAGCGGTACCCCTGCTGGCGCCCCTACCGGCGCGCCGGGGGAGGTCTGGTATCCCTACCTGACCCCCCGGGGTGGTACCGGTACCCCTGCTGGCGCTCCAGCATAGACCAGGCCTCCCTACTGGCTCTCTGGGGTAGGCCTGGTATGCCTACCTGACCCTCGGGGGTAGTACCGGTACCCCCACTGTTACTCCCGGGTAGTACCGGTACCCCTGCGGGCGCTCCAGGGTGGGTCTCGTATCCCCGCCCGACCCCCCGAGGTGGTACCGGTACCCCTGCTGGCGCTCCGGGGTGGTCCTCTTACCCCTACCCGATCCTTCGGGGGTAGTACCGGTACCCCTACTCGTGCTCCAGGATGGTAGCGGTACCCCTGCAGGCGCTCCGGGGTAGGCCTGGCATCCCTACCGGCGCGCCGGGGTAGGTCTGGTATCCCTACCTGACCCCCCGGGGTGGTACCGGTACCCCTGCTGGCGCTCCGGCATAGAGCAGGCCTCCCTACTGGCGCTCGGGGGTAGGCCTGGTATGCCTACCTGATCCTCGGGGGTAGTACCGGTACCCCTACCGGCACTCCGGTTTGGTAGCGGTACCCCTGCTGGCACTCCGGCGTTGGCCTGGCGTCCCTACTGGCGCTCGGGGGTAGGCCTGGTATCCCCAGCTGATCCTGCGGGGTCGTACCGCTATCCCTGCCTGACCCTCCGGGGTGGTAGCGTTACCCCCCGCTGGCGCTCCGGGGTGGGCCTGGTATCCCTACCCGACCCTCCGGGGTACTACCGGTACCCCTACTCGCGCTCCGGGGTGGTACCGGTACCCCTGCCGGTGCTCTGGGGTGCACCTGGTATCCCTACGCGACCCCCCGGGCTTGTACCGGTACCCCTGCTGGCGCTCCGGGGTGGGCCTGTTACCCCTACCCGATCCTTCGGGGGTAGTACCGGTACCCCTACCGGCACTCCGGTTTGGTACCGGTACCCCTGCTGGCGCTCCGGGGTGGGCCTGGTATCCCTACCCGATCCTTCTGGGGTAGTACCGGTACCCCTACTGGCACTCCGGTTTGGTACCGGTAACCCTACTCTCGCTCCGGGGTGGGCCTGGTACCCCTACCCGATCCTTCGGGGTAGTACTGGTACCCCTACTCATGCTCCGGGGTGGTACCGGTACCCCTGCTGGCGCTCCAGCATAGACCACGCCTCCCTACTGGCGCTCGGGGTAGGCCTGGTATCCCTACCTGATCCTCGGGGGTAGTACCGGTACCCCTACCGGCACTCCGGTTTGGTAGCGGTACCCCTGCTGGCACTCCGGCGTTGGCCTGGCGTCCCTACTGGCGCTCCGGGGTGGGCCTGGTACCCCCAGCTGATCCTCGGGGGTAGTACCACTACCCCTAGTGTTAATCCGGGGTGGTAGCGTTACCCCCGGTGGTGCTCCGGGGTGGGCCTCGTATCCCTACCCGACCCTCCAGGGTAGTACCGGTACCCCTACTCGCGCTCCGGGGTGGTACCGGTACCCCTGCCGGTGCTCTGGGGTGCACCTGGTATCCCTACCCGACCCCCCGGGCTTGTACCGGTACCCCTGCTGACGCTCCGGGGTGGGCCTGGTATCCCTACCCGACCCTCCGGGGTAGTACCAGTACCCCTACTCGCGCTCTGGGGTGGTAGCGGTACCCCTGCTGGCGCCCCTACCGGCGCGCCGGGGGAGGTCTGGTATCCCTACCTGACCCCCCGGGGTGGTACCGGTACCCCTGCTGGCGCTCCAGCATAGACCAGGCCTCCCTACTGGCTCTCTGGGGTAGGCCTGGTATGCCTACCTGATCCTCGGGGGTAGTACCGGTACCCCCACTGTTACTCCCGGGTAGTACCGGTACCCCTGCGGGCGCTCCAGGGTGGGCCTCGTATCCCCGCCCGACCCCCCGAGGTGGTACCGGTACCCCTGCCGGCGCTCCGGGGTGGTCCTCTTACCCCTACCCGATCCTTCCGGGGTAGTACCGGTACCCCTACTCGTGCTCCAGGATGGTAGCGGTACCCCTGCAAGCGCTCCGGGGTAGGCCTGGCATCCCTACCGGCGCGCCGGGGTAGGTCTGGTATCCCTACCTAACCCCCCGGGGTGGTACCGGTACCCCTGCTGGCGCCCCTACCGGTCCACCGGGGTAGGTCTGGTATCCCTACCTCACCCCCCGCGGTGGTACCGGTACCCCTGCTGGCGCTCCGGCGTAGCCCTGGCGTCCCTACTGGCGCTCGGGGGTAGGCCTGGTATCCCCAGCTGATCCTGCGGGGTCGTACCGCTATCCCTGCCTGACCCTCCGGGGTGGTAGCGTTACCCCCCGCTGGCGCTCCGGGGTGGGCCTGGTATCCCTACCCGACCCTCCGGGGTAGTACCGGTACCCCTACTCGCGCTCCGGGGTGGTACCGGTACCCCTGCCGGTGCTCTGGGGTGCACCTGGTATCCCTACGCGACCCCCCGGGCTTGTACCGGTACCCCTGCTGGCGCTCCGGGTTGGGCCTGGTACCCCTACCCGATCCTTCGGGGTAGTACCGGTACCCCTACTTGCGCTCCAGGGTGGTACTGGTACTCCGGCTGGCGCTCTGGCGTAGGCCTGGAGTCCCTACTGGCGCTCCGGGGTGGGCCTGGTATCCCTACCCGACCCTCCAGGGTAGTACCAGTACCCCTACTCGTGCTCTGGGGTGGTAGCGGTACCCCTGCTGGCGCCCCTACCGGTCCACCGGCTTAGGTCTGGTATCCCTACCTGACCCCCCGGGGTGGTACTTGTACCCCTGCTGGCACTCCGGCCTAGACCTGGCCTCCCTACTGGCTCTCGAGGGTAGGCCTGGTATGCATATCTGGTCCTCGGGTGTAGTACCACTACCCCCACTGTTACTCCCAGGTAGTACCGGTACCCCCCGCTGGCGCTTCGGGGTGGGCCTGGTATCCCTGCCCGACCCCCCGGGGTGGTACCGGTACTCCTGCTGGCGCCTCGGGGTGGGCCTGGTACCCCTACCCGATCCTTCGGGGGTAGTACCGGTACCCCTACCGGCACTCCGGTTTGGTACCGGTAACCCTACTCTCGCTCCGGGGTGGGCCTGGTACCCCTACCCGATCCTTCGGGGTAGTACTGGTACCCCTACTCGTGCTCCGGGGTGGTACCGGTACCCCTGCTGGCACTCCAGCATAGAGCAGGCCTCCCTACTGGCGCTCGGGGGTAGGCCTGGTATCCCTACCTGATCCTCGGGGGTAGTACCGGTACCCCTACCGGCACTCCGGTTTGGTAGCGGTACCCCTGCTGGCACTCCGGCGTTGGCCTGGCGTCCCTACTGGCGCTCCGGGGTGGGCCTGGTACCCCTACCTGATCCTCGGGGGTAGTACCACTACCCCTAGTGTTAATCCGGGGTGGTAGCGTTACCCCCCGCTGGCGCTCCGGGGTGGGCCTGGTATCCCTACCCGACCCTCCAGGGTAGTACCGGTACCCCTACTCGCGCTCCGGGGTGGTACCGGTACCCCTGCCGGTGCTCCGGGGTGCACCTGGTATCCCTACCCGACCCCCCGGGCTTGTACCGGTACCCCTGCTGGCGCTCCGGGGTGGGCCTGGTATCCCTACCCGACCCTCCGGGGTAGTACCAGTACCCCTACTCGCGCTCTGGGGTGGTAGCGGTACCCCTGCTGGCGCCCCTACCGGCGCGCCGGGGGAGGTCTGGTATCCCTACCTGACCCCCCGGGGTGGTACCGGTACCCCTGCTGGCGCTCCAGCATAGACCAGGCCTCCCTACTGGCTCTCTGGGGTAGGCCTGGTATGCCTACCGGACCCTCGGGGGTAGTACCGGTACCCCCACTGTTACTCCCGGGTAGTACCGGTACCCCTGCGGGCGCTCCAGGGTGGGCCTCGTATCCCCGCCCGACCCCCCGAGGTGGTACCGGTACCCCTGCTGGCGCTCCGGGGTGGTCCTCTTACCCCTACCCGATCCTTCGGGGGTAGTACCGGTACCCCTACTCGTGCTCCAGGATGGTAGCGGTACCCCTGCAGGCGCTCCGGGGTAGGCCTGGCATCCCTACCGGCGCGCCGGGGTAGGTCTGGTATCCCTACCTGACCCCCCGGGGTGGTACCGGTACCCCTGCTGGCGCTCCGGCATAGAGCAGGCCTCCCTACTGGCGCTCGGGAGTAGGCCTGGTATGCCTACCTGATCCTCGGGGGTAGTACCGGTACCCCTACCGGCACTCCGGTTTGGTAGCGGTACCCCTGCTGGCACTCCGGCGTTGGCCTGGCGTCCCTACTGGCGCTCGGGGGTAGGCCTGGTATCCCCAGCTGATCCTGCGGGGTCGTACCGCTATCCCTGCCTGACCCTCCGGGGTGGTAGCGTTACCCCCCGCTGGCGCTCCGGGGTGGGCCTGGTATCCCTACCCGACCCTCCGGGGTAGTACCGGTACCCCTACTCGCGCTCCGGGGTGGTACCGGTACCCCTGCCGGTGCTCTGGGGTGCACCTGGTATCCCTACGCGACCCCCCGGGCTTGTACCGGTACCCCTGCTGGCGCTCCGGGGTGGGCCTGTTACCCCTACCCGATCCTTCGGGGGTAGTACCGGTACCCCTACCGGCACTCCGGTTTGGTACCGGTACCCCTGCCGGCGCTCCGGGGTGGGCCTGGTATCCCTACCCGATCCTTCTGGGGTAGTACCGGTACCCCTACTGGCACTCCGGTTTGGTACCGGTAACCCTACTCTCGCTCCGGGGTGGGCCTGGTACCCCTACCCGATCCTTCGGGGTAGTACTGGTACCCCTACTCATGCTCCGGGGTGGTACCGGTACCCCTGCTGGCGCTCCAGCATAGACCAGGCCTCCCTACTGGCGCTCGGGGTAGGCCTGGTATCCCTACCTGATCCTCGGGGGTAGTACCGGTACCCCTACCGGCACTCCGGTTTGGTAGCGGTACCCCTGCTGGCACTCCGGCGTTGGCCTGGCGTCCCTACTGGCGCTCCGGGGTGGGCCTGGTACCCCCAGCTGATCCTCGGGGATAGTACCACTACCCCTAGTGTTAATCCGGGGTGGTAGCGTTACCCCCGGTGGTGCGCCGGGGTGGGCCTGGTATCCCTACCCGACCCTCCAGGGTAGTACCGGTACCCCCACTGTTACTCCCGGGTAGTACCGGTACCCCTGCGGGCGCTCCAGGGTGGGCCTCGTATCCCCGCCCGACCCCCCGAGGTGGTACCGGTACCCCTGCCGGCGCTCCGGGGTGGTCCTCTTACCCCTACCCGATCCTTCGGGGGTAGTACCGGTACCCCTACTCGTGCTCCAGGATGGTAGCGGTACCCCTGCAGGCGCTCCGGGGTAGGCCTGGCATCCCTACCGGCGCGCCGGGGTAGGTCTTGTATCCCTACCTGACCCCCCGGGGTGGTACCGGTACCCCTGCTGGCGCTCCGGCATAGAGCAGGCCTCCCTACTGGCGCTCGGGGGTAGGCCTGGTATGCCTACCTGATCCTCGGGGGTAGTACCGGTACCCCTACCGGCACTCCGGTTTGGTAGCGGTACCCCTGCTGGCACTCCGGCGTTGGCCTGGCGTCCCTACTGGCGCTCCGGGGTGGGCCTGGTACCCCTACCTGATCCTCGGGGGTAGTACCACTACCCCTAGTGTTAATCCGGGGTGGTACCGGTACCCCTGCCGGCGCTCCGGGGTGGGCCTGGTATCCCTACCCGACCCTCCGGGGTAGTACCGGTACCCCTACTCGCGCTCTGGGGTGGTATCGGTACCCCTGCTGCCGCCCCTACCGGTCCACCGGGGTAGGTCTGGTATCCCTACCTCACCCCCCGCGGTGGTACCGGTACCCCTGCTGGCGCTCCGGCGTAGGCCTGGCGTCCCTACTGGCGCTCGGGGGTAGGCCTGGTATCCCCAGCTGATCCTGCGGGGTCGTACCGCTATCCCTGCCTGACCCTCCGGGGTGGTAGCGTTACCCCCCGCTGGCGCTCCGGGGTGGGCCTGGTATCCCTACCCGACCCTCCAGGGTAGTTCCGGTACCCCTACTCGCGCTCCGGGGTGGTACCGGTACCCCTGCCGGTGCTCTGGGGTGCACCTGGTATCCCTACGCGACCCCCCGGGCTTGTACCGGTACCCCTGCTGGCGCTCCGGGTTGGGCCTGGTACCCCTACCCGATCCTTCGGGGTAGTACCGGTACCCCTACTCGCGCTCCAGGGTGGTACTGGTACTCCGGCTGGCGCTCTGGCGTAGGCCTGGAGTCCCTACTGGCGCTCCGGGGTGGGCCTGGTATCCCTACCCGACCCTCCAGGGTAGTACCAGTACCCCTACTCGTGCTCTGGGGTGGTAGCGGTACCCCTGCTGGCGCCCCTACCGGTCCACCGGCTTAGGTCTGGTATCCCTACCTGACCCCCCGGGGTGGTACTTGTACCCCTGCTGGCGCTCCGGCCTAGACCTGGCCTCCCTACTGGCTCTCGAGGGTAGGCCTGGTATGCATACCTGGTCCTCGGGTGTAGTACCACTACCCCCACTGTTACTCCCGGGTAGTACCGGTACCCCCCGCTGGCGCTTCGGGGTGGGCCTGGTATCCCTGCCCGACCCCCCGGGGTGGTACCGGTACTCCTGCTGGCGCCTCGGTGTGGGCCTGGTACCCCTACCCGATCCTTCGGGGGTAGTACCGGTACCCCTACCGGCACTCCGGTTTGGTACCGGTAACCCTACTCTCGCTCCGGGGTGGTCCTGGTACCCCTACCCGATCCTTCGGGGTAGTACTGGTACCCCTACTCGTGCTCCGGGGTGGTAGCGGTACCCCTGCTGGTGCTCCGGGGTGCACCTGGTATCCCTACCCGACCCCCCGGGCTTGTACCGGTACCCCTGCTGGCGCTCCGGGTTGGGCCTGGTACCCCTACCTTATCCTTCGGGGTAGTACCGGTACCCCTACTCGTGCTCCGGGATGGTAGCGGTACCCCTGCTGGCGCTCCGGGGTAGGCCTGGCGTCCCTACTGGCGCTCCGGGGTAGGTCTTGTATCCCTACCTGACCCCCCGGGGTGGTACCGGTACCCCTGCTGGCGCTCCGGCATAGAGCAGGCCTCCCTACTGGCGCTCGGGGGTAGGCCTGGTATGCCTACCTGATCCTCGGGGGTAGTACCGGTACCCCTACCGGCACTCCGGTTTGGTAGCGGTACCCCTGCTGGCACTCCGGCGTTGGCCTGGCGTCCCTACTGGCGCTCCGGGGTGGGCCTGGTACCCCTACCTGATCCTCGGGGGTAGTACCACTACCCCTAGTGTTAATCCGGGGTGGTACCGGTACCCCTGCCGGCGCTCCGGGGTGGGCCTGGTATCCCTACCCGACCCCCCGGGCTTGTACCGGTACCCCTGCTGGCGCTCCGGGGTGGGCCTGGTATCCCTACCCGACCCTCCGGGGTAGTACCGGTACCCCTACTCGCGCTCTGGGGTGGTATCGGTACCCCTGCTGCCGCCCCTACCGGTCCACCGGGGTAGGTCTGGTATCCCTACCTCACCCCCCGCGGTGGTACCGGTACCCCTGCTGGCGCTCTGGCGTAGGCCTGGCGTCCCTACTGGCGCTCGGGGGTAGGCCTGGTATCCCCAGCTGATCCTGCGGGGTCGTACCGCTATCCCTGCCTGACCCTCCGGGGTGGTAGCGTTAGCCCCCGCTGGCGCTCCGGGGTGGGCCTGGTATCCCTACCCGACCCTCCAGGGTAGTACCGGTACCCCTACTCGCGCTCCGGGGTGGTACCGGTACCCCTGCCGGTGCTCTGGGGTGCACCTGGTATCCCTACGCGACCCCCCGGGCTTGTACCGGTACCCCTGCTGGCGCCTCGGGGTGGGCCTGGTACCCCTACCCGATCCTTCGGGGGTAGTACCGGTACCCCTACCGGCACTCCGGTTTGGTACCGGTACCCCTGCCGGCGCTCCGGGGTGGGCCTGGTATCCCTACCCGATCCTTCGGGGGTAGTACCGGTACCCCTACCGGCACTCCGGTTTGGTACCGGTAACCCTACTCTCGCTCCGGGGTGGGCCTGGTACCCCTACCCGATCCTTCGGGGTAGTGCTGGTACCCCTACTCGTGCTCCGGGGTGGTACCGGTACCGCTGCTGGCGCTCCAGCATAGACCAGGCCTCCCTATTGGCGCTCGGGGGTAGGCCTGGTACCCCTACCAGATCCTCGGGGGTAGTACCGGTACCCCTACCGGCACTCCGGTTTGGTAGCGGTACCCCTGCTTGCACTCCGGCGTTGGCCTGGCGTCCCTACTGGCGCTCCGGGGTGGGCCTGGTACCCCTACCTGATCCTCGGGGGTAGTACCACTACCCCTAGTGTTAATCCGGGGTGGTAGCATTACCCCCCGCTGGCGCTCCGGGGTGGGCCTGGTATCCCTACCCGACCCTCCAGCATAGTACCGGTACACCTACTCGCGCTCCGGGGTGGTACCGGTACCCCTGCCGGCGCTCCGGGGTGCACCTGGTATCCCCACCCGACCCCCCGGGCTTGTACCGGTACCCCTGCTGGCGCTCCGGGGTGGGCCTGGTATCCCTACCCGACCCTCCGGGGTAGTACCAGTACCCCTACTCGCGCTCTGGGGTGGTAGCGGTACCCCTGCTGGCGCCCCTACCGGCGCGCCGGGGGAGGTCTGGTATCCCTACCTGACCCCCCGGGGTGGTACCGGTACCCCTGCTGGCGCTCCAGCATAGACCAGGCCTCCCTACTGGCTCTCTGGGGTAGGCCTGGTATGCCTACCTGATCCTCGGGGGTAGTACCAGTACCCCCACTGTTACTCCCGGGTAGTACCGGTACCCCTGCAGGCGCTCCAGGGTGGGCCTCGTATCCCCGCCCGACCCCCCGGGGTGGTACCGGTACCCCTGCCGGCGCTCCGGGGTGGTCCTCTTACCCCTACCCGATCCTTCGGGGGTACTACCGGTACCCCTACTCGTGCTGCAGGATGGTAGCGGTACCCCTGCAGGCGCTCCGGGGTAGGCCTGGCATTCCTACCGCGCGCCGGGGTAGGTCTTGTATCCCTACCTGACCCCCCGGGGTGGTACCGGTACCCCTGCTGGTGCTCCGGCATAGAGCAGGCCTCCCTACTGGCGCTCGGGGGTAGCCTGGTATGCCTACCCTGATCCTCGGGGGTAGTACCGGTACCCCTACCGGCACTCCGGTTTGGTAGCGGTACCCCTGCTGGCACTCCGGCGTTGGCCTGGCGTCCCTACTGGCGCTCCGGGGTGGGCCTGGTACCCCTACCTGATCCTCGGGGGTAGTACCACTACCCCTAGTGTTAATCCGGGGTGGTACCGGTACCCCTGCCGGCGCTCCGGGGTGGGCCTGGTATCCCTACCCGACCCTCCGGGGTAGTACCGGTACCCCTACTCGCGCTCTGGGGTGGTATCGGTACCCCTGCTGCCGCCCCTACCGGTCCACCGGGGTAGGTCTGGTATCCCTACCTCACCCCCCGCGGTGGTACCGGTACCCCTGCTGGCGCTCCGGCGTAGGCCTGGCGTCCCTACTGGCGCTCGGGGGTAGGCCTGGTATCCCCAGCTGATCCTGCGGGGTCGTACCACTATCCCTGCCTGACCCTCCGGGGTGGTAGCGTTACCCCCCGCTGGCGCTCCGGGGTGGGCCTGGTATCCCTACCCGACCCTCCAGGGTAGTACCGGTACCCCTACTCGCGCTCCGGGGTGGTACCGGTACCCCTGCCGGTGCTCTGGGCTGCACCTGGTATCCCTACGCGACGCCCCGAGCTTGTACCGGTACCCCTACTCGCACTCCAGGGTGGTACTGGTACTCCGGCTGGCGCTCTGGCGTAGGCCTGGAGTCCCTACTGGCGCTCCGGGGTGGGCCTGGTATCCCTACCCGACCCTCCAGGGTAGTACCAGTACCCCTACTCGTGCTCTGGGGTGGTAGCGGTACCCCTGCTGGCGCCCCTACCGGTCCACCGGCTTAGGTCTGGTATCCCTACCTGACCCCCCGGGGTGGTACCGGTACCCCTGCTGGCGCTCCAGCATAGACCAGGCCTCCCTACTGGCTCTCTGGGGTAGGCCTGGTATGCCTACCTGACCCTCGGGGGTAGTACCGGTACCCCCACTGTTACTCCCGGGTAGTACCGGTACCCCTGCAGGCGCTCCAGGGTGGGCCTCGTATCCCCGCTCGACCCCCCGAGGTGGTACCGGTACCCCTGCCGGCGCTCCGGGGTGGTCCTCTTACCCCTACCCGATCCTTCAGAGGTAGTACCGGTACCCCTACTCGTGCTCCAGGATGGTAGCGGTACCCCTGCAGGCGCTCCGGGGTAGGCCTGGCATCCCTACCGGCGCGCCGGGGTAGGTCTGGTATCCCTACCTGACCCCCCAGGGTGGTACCGGTACCCCTGCTGGCGCTCCGGCATAGAGCAGGCCTCCCTACTGGCGCTCGGGGGTAGGCCTGGTATGCCTACCTGATCCTCGGGGGTAGTACCGGTACCCCTACCGGCACTCCGGTTTGGTAGCGGTACCCCTGCTGGCACTCCGGCGTTGGCCTGGCGTCCCTACTGGCGCTCCGGGGTGGGCCTGGTACCCCTACCTGATCCTCGGGGGTAGTACCGGTACCCCTACTCGCACTCCGGGGTGGTACCGGTACCCCTGCCGGTGCTCCGGGGTGCACCTGGTATCCCCACCCGACCCCCCAGGCTTGTACCGGTACCCCTGCTGGCGCTCCGGGGTGGGCCTGGTATCCCCAGCTGACCCTCCGGGGTAGTACCAGTACACCTACTCGCGCTCTGGGGTGGTAGCGGTACCCCTGCTGGCGCCCCTACCGGCGCGCCGGGGGAGGTCTGGTATCCCTACCTGACCCCCCGGGGTGGTACCGGTACCCCTGCCGGCGCTCCGGGGTGGGCCTGGTATCCCTACCCGACCCTCCGGGGTAGTACCGGTACCCCTACTCGCGCTCTGGGGTGGTATCGGTACCCCTGCTGCCGCCCCTACCGGTCCACCGGGGTAGGTCTGGTATCCCTACCTCACCCCCCGCGGTGGTACCGGTACCCCTGCTGGCGCTCCGGCGTAGGCCTGGCGTCCCTACTGGCGCTCGGGGGTAGGCCTGGTATCCCCAGCTGATCCTGCGGGGTCGTACCGCTATCCCTGCCTGACCCTCCGGGGTGGTAGCGTTACCCCCCGCTGGCGCTCCGGGGTGGGCCTGGTATCCCTACCCGACCCTCCAGGGTAGTACCGGTACCCCTACTCGCGCTCCGGGGTGGTACCGGTACCCCTGCCGGTGCTCCGGGGTGCACCTGGTATCCCTACGCGACCCCCCGGGCTTGTACCGGTACCCCTGCTGGCGCTCCGGGTTGGGCCTGGTACCCCTACCCGATCCTTCGGGGTAGTACCGGTACCCCTACTCGCGCTCCAGGGTGGTACTGGTACTCCGGCTGGCGCTCTGGCGTAGGCCTGGAGTCCCTACTGGCGCTCCGGGGTGGGCCTGGTATCCCTACCCGACCCTCCAGGGTAGTACCAGTACCCCTACTCGTGCTCTGGGGTGGTAGCGGTACCCCTGCTGGCGCCCCTACCGGTCCACCGGCTTAGGTCTGGTATCCCTACCTGACCCCCCGGGGTGGTACTTGTACCCCTGCTGGCGCTCCGGCCTAGACCTGGCCTCCCTACTGGCTCTCGAGGGTAGGCCTGGTATGCATACCTGGTCCTCGGGTGTAGTACCACTACCCCCACTGTTACTCCCAGGTAGTACCGGTACCCCCCGCTGGCGCTTCGGGGTGGGCCTGGTATCCCTGCCCGCCCCCCCGGGGTGGTACCGGTACTCCTGCTGGCGCCTCGGGGTGGGCCTGGTACCCCTACCCGATCCTTCGGGGGTAGTACCGGTACCCCTACCGGCACTCCGGTTTGGTACCGGTAACCCTACTCTCGCTCCGGGGTGGGCCTGGTACCCCTACCCGATCCTTCGGGGTAGTACTGGTACCCCTACTCGTGCTCCGGGGTGGTACCGGTACCCCTGCTGGCGCTCCAGCATAGACCAGGCCTCCCTACTGGCGCTCGGGGGTAGGCCTGGTATCCCTACCTGATCCTCGGGGGTAGTACCGGTACCCCTACCGGCACTCCGGTTTGGTAGCGGTACCCCTGCTGGCACTCCGGCGTTGGCCTGGCGTCCCTACTGGCGCTCCGGGGTGGGCCTGGTACCCCTACCTGATCCTCGGGGGTAGTACCACTACCCCTAGTGTTAATCCGGGGTGGTAGCGTTACCCCCCGCTGGCGCTCCGGGGTGGGCCTGGTATCCCTACCCGACCCTCCAGGGTAGTACCGGTACCCCTACTCGCGCTCCGGGGTGGTACCGGTACCCCTGCCGGTGCTCCGGGGTGCACCTGGTATCCCTACCCGACCCCCCGGGCTTGTACCGGTACCCCTGCTGGCGCTCCGGGGTGGGCCTGGTATCCCTACCCGACCCTCCGGGGTAGTACCAGTACCCCTACTCGCGCTCTGGGGTGGTAGCGGTACCCCTGCTGGCGCCCCTACCGGCGCGCCGGGGGAGGTCTGGTATCCCTACCTGACCCCCCGGGGTGGTACCGGTACCCCTGCTGGCGCTCCAGCATAGACCAGGCCTCCCTACTGGCTCTCTGGGGTAGGCCTGGTATGCCTACCTGACCCTCGGGGGTAGTACCGGTACCCCCACTGTTACTCCCGGGTAGTACCGGTACCCCTGCGGGCGCTCCAGGGTGGGCCTCGTATCCCCGCCCGACCCCCCGAGGTGGTACCGGTACCCCTGCTGGCGCTCCGGGGTGGTCCTCTTACCCCTACCCGATCCTTCGGGGGTAGTACCGGTACCCCTACTCGTGCTCCAGGATGGTAGCGGTACCCCTGCAGGCGCTCCGGGGTAGGCCTGGCATCCCTACCGGCGCGCCGGGGTAGGTCTGGTATCCCTACCTGACCCCCCGGGGTGGTACCGGTACCCCTGCTGGCGCTCCGGCATAGAGCAGGCCTCCCTACTGGCGCTCGGGGGTAGGCCTGGTATGCCTACCTGATCCTCGGGGGTAGTACCGGTACCCCTACCGGCACTCCGGTTTGGTAGCGGTACCCCTGCTGGCACTCCGGCGTTGGCCTGGCGTCCCTACTGGCGCTCGGGGGTAGGCCTGGTATCCCCAGCTGATCCTGCGGGGTCGTACCGCTATCCCTGCCTGACCCTCCGGGGTGGTAGCGTTACCCCCCGCTGGCGCTCCGGGGTGGGCCTGGTATCCCTACCCGACCCTCCGGGGTACTACCGGTACCCCTACTCGCGCTCCGGGGTGGTACCGGTACCCCTGCCGGTGCTCTGGGGTGCACCTGGTATCCCTACGCGACCCCCCGGGCTTGTACCGGTACCCCTGCTGGCGCTCCGGGGTGGGCCTGTTACCCCTACCCGATCCTTCGGGGGTAGTACCGGTACCCCTACCGGCACTCCGGTTTGGTACCGGTACCCCTGCTGGCGCTCCGGGGTGGGCCTGGTATCCCTACCCGATCCTTCTGGGGTAGTACCGGTACCCCTACTGGCACTCCGGTTTGGTACCGGTAACCCTACTCTCGCTCCGGGGTGGGCCTGGTACCCCTACCCGATCCTTCGGGGTAGTACTGGTACCCCTACTCGTGCTCCGGGGTGGTAGCGGTACCCCTGCTGGCGCTCCAGCATAGACCAGGCCTCCCTACTGGCGCTCGGGGGTAGGCCTGGTATCCCTACCTGATCCTCGGGGGTAGTACCGGTACCCCTACCGGCACTCCGGTTTGGTAGCGGTACCCCTGCTGGCACTCCGGCGTTGGCCTGGCGTCCCTACTGGCGCTCCGGGGTGGGCCTGGTACCCCTACCTGATCCTCGGGGGTAGTACCACTACCCCTAGTGTTAATCCGGGGTGGTAGCGTTACCCCCCGCTGGCGCTCCGGGGTGGGCCTGGTATCCCTACCCGACCCTCCAGGGTAGTACCGGTACCCCTACTCGCGCTCCGGGGTGGTACCGGTACCCCTGCCGGTGCTCCGGGGTGCACCTGGTATCCCTACCCGACCCCCCGGGCTTGTACCGGTACCCCTGCTGGCGCTCCGGGGTGGGCCTGGTATCCCTACCCGACCCTCCGGGGTAGTACCAGTACCCCTACTCGCGCTCTGGGGTGGTAGCGGTACCCCTGCTGGCGCCCCTACCGGCGCGCCGGGGGAGGTCTGGTATCCCTACCTGACCCCCCGGGGTGGTACCGGTACCCCTGCTGGCGCTCCAGCATAGACCAGGCCTCCCTACTGGCTCTCTGGGGTAGGCCTGGTATGCCTACCTGACCCTCGGGGGTAGTACCGGTACCCCCACTGTTACTCCCGGGTAGTACCGGTACCCCTGCGGGCGCTCCAGGGTGGGCCTCGTATCCCCGCCCGACCCCCCGAGGTGGTACCGGTACCCCTGCTGGCGCTCCGGGGTGGTCCTCTTACCCCTACCCGATCCTTCGGGGGTAGTACCGGTACCCCTACTCGTGCTCCAGGATGGTAGCGGTACCCCTGCAGGCGCTCCGGGGTAGGCCTGGCATCCCTACCGGCGCGCCGGGGTAGGTCTGGTATCCCTACCTGACCCCCCGGGGTGGTACCGGTACCCCTGCTGGCGCTCCGGCATAGAGCAGGCCTCCCTACTGGCGCTCGGGGGTAGGCCTGGTATGCCTACCTGATCCTCGGGGGTAGTACCGGTACCCCTACCGGCACTCCGGTTTGGTAGCGGTACCCCTGCTGGCACTCCGGCGTTGGCCTGGCGTCCCTACTGGCGCTCGGGGGTAGGCCTGGTATCCCCAGCTGATCCTGCGGGGTCGTACCGCTATCCCTGCCTGACCCTCCGGGGTGGTAGCGTTACCCCCCGCTGGCGCTCCGGGGTGGGCCTGGTATCCCTACCCGACCCTCCGGGGTACTACCGGTACCCCTACTCGCGCTCCGGGGTGGTACCGGTACCCCTGCCGGTGCTCTGGGGTGCACCTGGTATCCCTACGCGACCCCCCGGGCTTGTACCGGTACCCCTGCTGGCGCTCCGGGGTGGGCCTGTTACCCCTACCCGATCCTTCGGGGGTAGTACCGGTACCCCTACCGGCACTCCGGTTTGGTACCGGTACCCCTGCTGGCGCTCCGGGGTGGGCCTGGTATCCCTACCCGATCCTTCTGGGGTAGTACCGGTACCCCTACTGGCACTCCGGTTTGGTACCGGTAACCCTACTCTCGCTCCGGGGTGGGCCTGGTACCCCTACCCGATCCTTCGGGGTAGTACTGGTACCCCTACTCATGCTCCGGGGTGGTACCGGTACCCCTGCTGGCGCTCCAGCATAGACCACGCCTCCCTACTGGCGCTCGGGGTAGGCCTGGTATCCCTACCTGATCCTCGGGGGTAGTACCGGTACCCCTACCGGCACTCCGGTTTGGTAGCGGTACCCCTGCTGGCACTCCGGCGTTGGCCTGGCGTCCCTACTGGCGCTCCGGGGTGGGCCTGGTACCCCCAGCTGATCCTCGGGGGTAGTACCACTACCCCTAGTGTTAATCCGGGGTGGTAGCGTTACCCCCGGTGGTGCTCCGGGGTGGGCCTCGTATCCCTACCCGACCCTCCAGGGTAGTACCGGTACCCCTACTCGCGCTCCGGGGTGGTACCGGTACCCCTGCCGGTGCTCTGGGGTGCACCTGGTATCCCTACCCGACCCCCCGGGCTTGTACCGGTACCCCTGCTGACGCTCCGGGGTGGGCCTGGTATCCCTACCCGACCCTCCGGGGTAGTACCAGTACCCCTACTCGCGCTCTGGGGTGGTAGCGGTACCCCTGCTGGCGCCCCTACCGGCGCGCCGGGGGAGGTCTGGTATCCCTACCTGACCCCCCGGGGTGGTACCGGTACCCCTGCTGGCGCTCCAGCATAGACCAGGCCTCCCTACTGGCTCTCTGGGGTAGGCCTGGTATGCCTACCTGATCCTCGGGGGTAGTACCGGTACCCCCACTGTTACTCCCGGGTAGTACCGGTACCCCTGCGGGCGCTCCAGGGTGGGCCTCGTATCCCCGCCCGACCCCCCGAGGTGGTACCGGTACCCCTGCCGGCGCTCCGGGGTGGTCCTCTTACCCCTACCCGATCCTTCCGGGGTAGTACCGGTACCCCTACTCGTGCTCCAGGATGGTAGCGGTACCCCTGCAAGCGCTCCGGGGTAGGCCTGGCATCCCTACCGGCGCGCCGGGGTAGGTCTGGTATCCCTACCTAACCCCCCGGGGTGGTACCGGTACCCCTGCTGGCGCCCCTACCGGTCCACCGGGGTAGGTCTGGTATCCCTACCTCACCCCCCGCGGTGGTACCGGTACCCCTGCTGGCGCTCCGGCGTAGCCCTGGCGTCCCTACTGGCGCTCGGGGGTAGGCCTGGTATCCCCAGCTGATCCTGCGGGGTCGTACCGCTATCCCTGCCTGACCCTCCGGGGTGGTAGCGTTACCCCCCGCTGGCGCTCCGGGGTGGGCCTGGTATCCCTACCCGACCCTCCGGGGTAGTACCGGTACCCCTACTCGCGCTCCGGGGTGGTACCGGTACCCCTGACGGTGCTCTGGGGTGCACCTGGTATCCCTACGCGACCCCCCGGGCTTGTACCGGTACCCCTGCTGGCGCTCCGGGTTGGGCCTGGTACCCCTACCCGATCCTTCGGGGTAGTACCGGTACCCCTACTCGCGCTCCAGGGTGGTACTGGTACTCCGGCTGGCGCTCTGGCGTAGGCCTGGAGTCCCTACTGGCGCTCCGGGGTGGGCCTGGTATCCCTACCCGACCCTCCAGGGTAGTACCAGTACCCCTACTCGTGCTCTGGGGTGGTAGCGGTACCCCTGCTGGCGCCCCTACCGGTCCACCGGCTTAGGTCTGGTATCCCTACCTGACCCCCCGGGGTGGTACTTGTACCCCTGCTGGCGCTCCGGCCTAGACCTGGCCTCCCTACTGGCTCTCGAGGGTAGGCCTGGTATGCATATCTGGTCCTCGGGTGTAGTACCACTACCCCCACTGTTACTCCCAGGTAGTACCGGTACCCCCCGCTGGCGCTTCGGGGTGGGCCTGGTATCCCTGCCCGACCCCCCGGGGTGGTACCGGTACTCCTGCTGGCGCCTCGGTGTGGGCCTGGTACCCCTACCCGATCCTTCGGGGGTAGTACCGGTACCCCTACCGGCACTCCGGTTTGGTACCGGTACCCCTGCCGGCGCTCCGGGGTGGGCCTGGTATCCCTACCCGATCCTTCTGGGGTAGTACCGGTACCCCTACCGGCACTCCGGTTTGGTACCGGTAACCCTACTCTCGCTCCGGGGTGGGCCTGGTACCCCTACCCGATCCTTCGGGGTAGTGCTGGTACCCCTACTCGTGCTCCGGGGTGGTACCGGTACCGCTGCTGGCGCTCCAGCATAGACCAGGCCTCCCTATTGGCGCTCGGGGGTAGGCCTGGTACCCCTACCAGATCCTCGGGGGTAGTACCGGTACCCCTACCGGCACTCCGGTTTGGTAGCGGTACCCCTGCTTGCACTCCGGCGTTGGCCTGGCGTCCCTACTGGCGCTCCGGGGTGGGCCTGGTACCCCTACCTGATCCTCGGGGGTAGTACCACTACCCCTAGTGTTAATCCGGGGTGGTACCGGTACCCCTGCCGGCGCTCCGGGGTGGGCCTGGTATCCCTACCCGACCCTCCAGCATAGTACCGGTACACCTACTCGCGCTCCGGGGTGGTACCGGTACCCCTGCCGGCGCTCCGGGGTGCACCTGGTATCCCCACCCGACCCCCCGGGCTTGTACCGGTACCCCTGCTGGCGCTCCGGGGTGGGCCTGGTATCCCTACCCGACCCTCCGGGGTAGTACCAGTACCCCTACTCGCGCTCTGGGGTGGTAGCGGTACCCCTGGTGGCGCCCCTACCGGCGCGCCGGGGGAGGTCTGGTATCCCTACCTGACCCCCCGGGGTGGTACCGGTACCCCTGCTGGCGCTCCAGCATAGACCAGGCCTCCCTACTGGCTCTCTGGGGTAGGCCTGGTATGCCTACCTGACCCTCGGGGGTAGTACCGGTACCCCCACTGTTACTCCCGGGTAGTACCGGTACCCCTGCGGGCGCTCCAGGGTGGGCCTCGTATCCCCGCCCGACCCCCCGAGGTGGTACCGGTACCCCTGCTGGCGCTCCGGGGTGGTCCTCTTACCCCTACCCGATCCTTCGGGGGTAGTACCGGTACCCCTACTCGTGCTCCAGGATGGTAGCGGTACCCCTGCAGGCGCTCCGGGGTAGGCCTGGCATCCCTACCGGCGCGCCGGGGTAGGTCTGGTATCCCTACCTGACCCCCCGGGGTGGTACCGGTACCCCTGCTGGCGCTCCGGCATAGAGCAGGCCTCCCTACTGGCGCTCGGGGGTAGGCCTGGTATGCCTACCTGATCCTCGGGGGTAGTACCGGTACCCCTACCGGCACTCCGGTTTGGTAGCGGTACCCCTGCTGGCACTCCGGCGTTGGCCTGGCGTCCCTACTGGCGCTCGGGGGTAGGCCTGGTATCCCCAGCTGATCCTGCGGGGTCGTACCGCTATCCCTGCCTGACCCTCCGGGGTGGTAGCGTTACCCCCCGCTGGCGCTCCGGGGTGGGCCTGGTATCCCTACCCGACCCTCCGGGGTACTACCGGTACCCCTACTCGCGCTCCGGGGTGGTACCGGTACCCCTGCCGGTGCTCTGGGGTGCACCTGGTATCCCTACGCGACCCCCCGGGCTTGTACCGGTACCCCTGCTGGCGCTCCGGGGTGGGCCTGTTACCCCTACCCGATCCTTCGGGGGTAGTACCGGTACCCCTACCGGCACTCCGGTTTGGTACCGGTACCCCTGCTGGCGCTCCGGGGTGGGCCTGGTATCCCTACCCGATCCTTCTGGGGTAGTACCGGTACCCCTACTGGCACTCCGGTTTGGTACCGGTAACCCTACTCTCGCTCCGGGGTGGGCCTGGTACCCCTACCCGATCCTTCGGGGTAGTACTGGTACCCCTACTCGTGCTCCGGGGTGGTAGCGGTACCCCTGCTGGCGCTCCAGCATAGACCAGGCCTCCCTACTGGCGCTCGGGGGTAGGCCTGGTATCCCTACCTGATCCTCGGGGGTAGTACCGGTACCCCTACCGGCACTCCGGTTTGGTAGCGGTACCCCTGCTGGCACTCCGGCGTTGGCCTGGCGTCCCTACTGGCGCTCCGGGGTGGGCCTGGTACCCCTACCTGATCCTCGGGGGTAGTACCACTACCCCTAGTGTTAATCCGGGGTGGTAGCGTTACCCCCCGCTGGCGCTCCGGGGTGGGCCTGGTATCCCTACCCGACCCTCCAGGGTAGTACCGGTACCCCTACTCGCGCTCCGGGGTGGTACCGGTACCCCTGCCGGTGCTCCGGGGTGCACCTGGTATCCCTACCCGACCCCCCGGGCTTGTACCGGTACCCCTGCTGGCGCTCCGGGGTGGGCCTGGTATCCCTACCCGACCCTCCGGGGTAGTACCAGTACCCCTACTCGCGCTCTGGGGTGGTAGCGGTACCCCTGCTGGCGCCCCTACCGGCGCGCCGGGGGAGGTCTGGTATCCCTACCTGACCCCCCGGGGTGGTACCGGTACCCCTGCTGGCGCTCCAGCATAGACCAGGCCTCCCTACTGGCTCTCTGGGGTAGGCCTGGTATGCCTACCTGACCCTCGGGGGTAGTACCGGTACCCCCACTGTTACTCCCGGGTAGTACCGGTACCCCTGCGGGCGCTCCAGGGTGGGCCTCGTATCCCCGCCCGACCCCCCGAGGTGGTACCGGTACCCCTGCTGGCGCTCCGGGGTGGTCCTCTTACCCCTACCCGATCCTTCGGGGGTAGTACCGGTACCCCTACTCGTGCTCCAGGATGGTAGCGGTACCCCTGCAGGCGCTCCGGGGTAGGCCTGGCATCCCTACCGGCGCGCCGGGGTAGGTCTGGTATCCCTACCTGACCCCCCGGGGTGGTACCGGTACCCCTGCTGGCGCTCCGGCATAGAGCAGGCCTCCCTACTGGCGCTCGGGGGTAGGCCTGGTATGCCTACCTGATCCTCGGGGGTAGTACCGGTACCCCTACCGGCACTCCGGTTTGGTAGCGGTACCCCTGCTGGCACTCCGGCGTTGGCCTGGCGTCCCTACTGGCGCTCGGGGGTAGGCCTGGTATCCCCAGCTGATCCTGCGGGGTCGTACCGCTATCCCTGCCTGACCCTCCGGGGTGGTAGCGTTACCCCCCGCTGGCGCTCCGGGGTGGGCCTGGTATCCCTACCCGACCCTCCGGGGTACTACCGGTACCCCTACTCGCGCTCCGGGGTGGTACCGGTACCCCTGCCGGTGCTCTGGGGTGCACCTGGTATCCCTACGCGACCCCCCGGGCTTGTACCGGTACCCCTGCTGGCGCTCCGGGGTGGGCCTGTTACCCCTACCCGATCCTTCGGGGGTAGTACCGGTACCCCTACCGGCACTCCGGTTTGGTACCGGTACCCCTGCTGGCGCTCCGGGGTGGGCCTGGTATCCCTACCCGATCCTTCTGGGGTAGTACCGGTACCCCTACTGGCACTCCGGTTTGGTACCGGTAACCCTACTCTCGCTCCGGGGTGGGCCTGGTACCCCTACCCGATCCTTCGGGGTAGTACTGGTACCCCTACTCATGCTCCGGGGTGGTACCGGTACCCCTGCTGGCGCTCCAGCATAGACCACGCCTCCCTACTGGCGCTCGGGGTAGGCCTGGTATCCCTACCTGATCCTCGGGGGTAGTACCGGTACCCCTACCGGCACTCCGGTTTGGTAGCGGTACCCCTGCTGGCACTCCGGCGTTGGCCTGGCGTCCCTACTGGCGCTCCGGGGTGGGCCTGGTACCCCCAGCTGATCCTCGGGGGTAGTACCACTACCCCTAGTGTTAATCCGGGGTGGTAGCGTTACCCCCGGTGGTGCTCCGGGGTGGGCCTCGTATCCCTACCCGACCCTCCAGGGTAGTACCGGTACCCCTACTCGCGCTCCGGGGGTGGTACCGGTACCCCTGCCGGTGCTCTGGGGTGCACCTGGTATCCCTACCCGACCCCCCGGGCTTGTACCGGTACCCCTGCTGACGCTCCGGGGTGGGCCTGGTATCCCTACCCGACCCTCCGGGGTAGTACCAGTACCCCTACTCGCGCTCTGGGGTGGTAGCGGTACCCCTGCTGGCGCCCCTACCGGCGCGCCGGGGGAGGTCTGGTATCCCTACCTGACCCCCCGGGGTGGTACCGGTACCCCTGCTGGCGCTCCAGCATAGACCAGGCCTCCCTACTGGCTCTCTGGGGTAGGCCTGGTATGCCTACCTGATCCTCGGGGGTAGTACCGGTACCCCCACTGTTACTCCCGGGTAGTACCGGTACCCCTGCGGGCGCTCCAGGGTGGGCCTCGTATCCCCGCCCGACCCCCCGAGGTGGTACCGGTACCCCTGCCGGCGCTCCGGGGTGGTCCTCTTACCCCTACCCGATCCTTCCGGGGTAGTACCGGTACCCCTACTCGTGCTCCAGGATGGTAGCGGTACCCCTGCAAGCGCTCCGGGGTAGGCCTGGCATCCCTACCGGCGCGCCGGGGTAGGTCTGGTATCCCTACCTAACCCCCCGGGGTGGTACCGGTACCCCTGCTGGCGCCCCTACCGGTCCACCGGGGTAGGTCTGGTATCCCTACCTCACCCCCCGCGGTGGTACCGGTACCCCTGCTGGCGCTCCGGCGTAGCCCTGGCGTCCCTACTGGCGCTCGGGGGTAGGCCTGGTATCCCCAGCTGATCCTGCGGGGTCGTACCGCTATCCCTGCCTGACCCTCCGGGGTGGTAGCGTTACCCCCCGCTGGCGCTCCGGGGTGGGCCTGGTATCCCTACCCGACCCTCCGGGGTAGTACCGGTACCCCTACTCGCGCTCCGGGGTGGTACCGGTACCCCTGACGGTGCTCTGGGGTGCACCTGGTATCCCTACGCGACCCCCCGGGCTTGTACCGGTACCCCTGCTGGCGCTCCGGGTTGGGCCTGGTACCCCTACCCGATCCTTCGGGGTAGTACCGGTACCCCTACTCGCGCTCCAGGGTGGTACTGGTACTCCGGCTGGCGCTCTGGCGTAGGCCTGGAGTCCCTACTGGCGCTCCGGGGTGGGCCTGGTATCCCTACCCGACCCTCCAGGGTAGTACCAGTACCCCTACTCGTGCTCTGGGGTGGTAGCGGTACCCCTGCTGGCGCCCCTACCGGTCCACCGGCTTAGGTCTGGTATCCCTACCTGACCCCCCGGGGTGGTACTTGTACCCCTGCTGGCGCTCCGGCCTAGACCTGGCCTCCCTACTGGCTCTCGAGGGTAGGCCTGGTATGCATATCTGGTCCTCGGGTGTAGTACCACTACCCCCACTGTTACTCCCAGGTAGTACCGGTACCCCCCGCTGGCGCTTCGGGGTGGGCCTGGTATCCCTGCCCGACCCCCCGGGGTGGTACCGGTACTCCTGCTGGCGCCTCGGTGTGGGCCTGGTACCCCTACCCGATCCTTCGGGGGTAGTACCGGTACCCCTACCGGCACTCCGGTTTGGTACCGGTACCCCTGCCGGCGCTCCGGGGTGGGCCTGGTATCCCTACCCGATCCTTCTGGGGTAGTACCGGTACCCCTACCGGCACTCCGGTTTGGTACCGGTAACCCTACTCTCGCTCCGGGGTGGGCCTGGTACCCCTACCCGATCCTTCGGGGTAGTGCTGGTACCCCTACTCGTGCTCCGGGGTGGTACCGGTACCGCTGCTGGCGCTCCAGCATAGACCAGGCCTCCCTATTGGCGCTCGGGGGTAGGCCTGGTACCCCTACCAGATCCTCGGGGGTAGTACCGGTACCCCTACCGGCACTCCGGTTTGGTAGCGGTACCCCTGCTTGCACTCCGGCGTTGGCCTGGCGTCCCTACTGGCGCTCCGGGGTGGGCCTGGTACCCCTACCTGATCCTCGGGGGTAGTACCACTACCCCTAGTGTTAATCCGGGGTGGTACCGGTACCCCTGCCGGCGCTCCGGGGTGGGCCTGGTATCCCTACCCGACCCTCCAGCATAGTACCGGTACACCTACTCGCGCTCCGGGGTGGTACCGGTACCCCTGCCGGCGCTCCGGGGTGCACCTGGTATCCCCACCCGACCCCCCGGGCTTGTACCGGTACCCCTGCTGGCGCTCCGGGGTGGGCCTGGTATCCCTACCCGACCCTCCGGGGTAGTACCAGTACCCCTACTCGCGCTCTGGGGTGGTAGCGGTACCCCTGGTGGCGCCCCTACCGGCGCGCCGGGGGAGGTCTGGTATCCCTACCTGACCCCCCGGGGTGGTACCGGTACCCCTGCTGGCGCTCCAGCATAGACCAGGCCTCCCTACTGGCTCTCTGGGGTAGGCCTGGTATGCCTACCTGATCCTCGGGGGTAGTACCAGTACCCCCACTGTTACTCCCGGGTAGTACCGGTACCCCTGCAGGCGCTCCAGGGTGGGCCTCGTATCCCCGCCCGACCCCCCGGGGTGGTACCGGTACCCCTGCCGGCGCTCCGGGGTGGTCCTATTACCCCTACCCGATCCTTCGGGGGTACTACCGGTACCCCTACTCGTGCTGCAGGATGGTAGCGGTACCCCTGCAGGCGCTCCGGGGTAGGCCTGGCATTCCTACCGGCGCGCCGGGGTAGGTCTTGTATCCCTACCTGACCCCCCGGGGTGGTACCGGTACCCCTACTGGTGCTCCGGCATAGAGCAGGCCTCCCTACTGGCGCTCGGGGGTAGGCCTGGTATCCCTACCTGATCCTCGGGGGTAGTACCGGTACCCCTACCGGCACTCCGGTTTGGTAGCGGTACCCCTGCTGGCACTCCGGCGTTGGCCTGGCGTCCCTACTGGCGCTCCGGGGTGGGCCTGGTACCCCTACCTGATCCTCGGGGGTAGTACCACTACCCCTAGTGTTAATCCGGGGTGGTACCGGTACCCCTGCCGGCGCTCCGGGGTGGGCCTGGTATCCCTACGCGACCCTCCGGGGTAGTACCGGTACCCCTACTCGCGCTCTGGGGTGGTATCGGTACCCCTGCTGCCGCCCCTACCGGTCCACCGGGGTAGGTCTGGTATCCCTACCTCACCCCCCGCGGTGGTACCGGTACCCCTGCTGGCGCTCCGGCGTAGGCCTGGCGTCCCTACTGGCGCTCGGGGGTAGGCCTGGTATCCCCAGCTGATCCTGCGGGGTCGTACCGCTATCCCTGCCTGACCCTCCGGGGTGGTAGCGTTACCCCCCGCTGGCGCTCCGGGGTGGGCCTGGTATCCCTACCCGACCCTCCAGGGTAGTACCGGTACCCCTACTCGCGCTCCGGGGTGGTACCGGTACCCCTGCCGGTGCTCTGGGGTGCACCTGGTATCCCTACGCGACCCCCCGGGCTTGTACCGGTACCCCTGCTGGCGCTCCGGGGTGGGCCTGGTACCCCTACCCGATCCTTCGGGGTAGTACCGGTACCCCTACTCGCACTCCAGGGTGGTACTGGTACTCCGGCTGGCGCTCTGGCGTAGGCCTGGAGTCCCTACTGGCGCTCCGGGGTGGGCCTGGTATCCCTACCCGACCCTCCAGGGTAGTACCAGTACCCCTACTCGTGCTCTGGGGTGGTAGCGGTACCCCTGCTGGCGCCCCTACCGGTCCACCGGCTTAGGTCTGGTATCCCTACCTGACCCCCCGGGGTGGTACCGGTACCCCTGCTGGCGCTCCAGCATAGACCAGGCCTCCCTACTGGCTCTCTGGGGTAGGCCTGGTATGCCTACCTGACCCTCGGGGGTAGTACCGGTACCCCCACTGTTACTCCCGGGTAGTACCGGTACCCCTGCAGGCGCTCCAGGGTGGGCCTCGTATCCCCGCTCGACCCCCCGAGGTGGTACCGGTACCCCTGCCGGCGCTCCGGGGTGGTCCTCTTACCCCTACCCGATCCTTCGGGGGTAGTACCGGTACCCCTACTCGTGCTCCAGGATGGTAGCGGTACCCCTGCAGGCGCTCCGGGGTAGGCCTGGCATCCCTACCGGCGCGCCGGGGTAGGTCTGGTATCCCTACCTGACCCCCCAGGGTGGTACCGGTACCCCTGCTGGCGCTCCGGCATAGAGCAGGCCTCCCTACTGGCGCTCGGGGGTAGGCCTGGTATGCCTACCTGATCCTCGGGGGTAGTACCGGTACCCCTACCGGCACTCCGGTTTGGTAGCGGTACCCCTGCTGGCACTCCGGCGTTGGCCTGGCGTCCCTACTGGCGCTCCGGGGTGGGCCTGGTACCCCTACCTGATCCTCGGGGGTAGTACCGGTACCCCTACTCACGCTCCGGGGTGGTACCGGTACCCCTGCCGGTGCTCCGGGGTGCACCTGGTATCCCCACCCGACCCCCCAGGCTTGTACCGGTACCCCTGCTGGCGCTCCGGGGTGGGCCTGGTATCCCCAGCTGACCCTCCGGGGTAGTACCAGTACACCTACTCGCGCTCTGGGGTGGTAGCGGTACCCCTGCTGGCGCCCCTACCGGCGCGCCGGGGGAGGTCTGGTATCCCTACCTGACCCCCCGGGGTGGTACCGGTACCCCTGCCGGCGCTCCGGGGTGGGCCTGGTATCCCTACCCGACCCTCCGGGGTAGTACCGGTACCCCTACTCGCACTCTGGGGTGGTATCGGTACCCCTGCTGCCGCCCCTACCGGTCCACCGGGGTAGGTCTGGTATCCCTACCTCACCCCCCGCGGTGGTACCGGTACCCCTGCTGGCGCTCCGGCGTAGGCCTGGCGTCCCTACTGGCGCTCGGGGGTAGGCCTGGTATCCCCAGCTCATCCTGCGGGGTCGTACCGCTATCCCTGCCTGACCCTCCGGGGTGGTAGCGTTACCCCCCGCTGGCGCTCCGGGGTGGGCCTGGTATCCCTACCCGACCCTCCAGGGTAGTACCGGTACCCCTACTCGCGCTCCGGGGTGGTACCGGTACCCCTGCCGGTGCTCTGGGGTGCACCTGGTATCCCTACGCGACCCCCCGGGCTTGTACCGGTACCCCTGCTGGCGCTCCGGGGTGGGCCTGGTACCCCTACCTGATCCTTCGGGGTAGTACCGGTACCCCTACTCGCGCTCCAGGGTGGTACTGGTACTCCGGCTGGCGCTCTGGCGTAGGCCTGGAGTCCCTACTGGCGCTCCGGGGTGGGCCTGGTATCCCTACCCGACCCTCCAGGGTAGTACCAGTACCCCTACTCGTGCTCTGGGGTGGTAGCGGTATCCCTGCTGGCGCCCCTACCGGTCCACCGGCTTAGGTCTGGTATCCCTACCTGACCCCCCGGGGTGGTACTTGTACCCCTGCTGGCGCTCCGGCCTAGACCTGGCCTCCCTACTGGCTCTCGAGGGTAGGCCTGGTATGCATACCTGGTCCTCGGGTGTAGTACCACTACCCCCACTGTTACTCCCAGGTAGTACCGGTACCCCCCGCTGGCGCTTCGGGGTGGGCCTGGTATCCCTGCCCGACCCCCCGGGGTGGTACCGGTACTCCTGCTGGCGCCTCGGGGTGGGCCTGGTACCCCTACCCGATCCTTCGGGGGTAGTACCGGTACCCCTACCGGCACTCCGGTTTGGTACCGGTACCCCTGCCGGCGCTCCGGGGTAGGCCTGGTATCCCTACCCGATCCTTCTGGGGTAGTACCGGTACCCCTACCGGCACTCCGGTTTGGTACCGGTAACCCTACTCGTGCTCCGGGGTGGTACCGGTACCCCTGCTGGCGCTCCAGCATAGACCAGGCCTCCCTACTGGCGCTCGGGGGTAGGCCTGGTATCCCTACCTGATCCTCGGGGGTAGTACCGGTACCCCTACCGGCACTCCGGTTTGGTAGCGGTACCCCTGCTGGCACTCCGGCGTTGGCCTGGCGTCCCTACTGGCGCTCCGGGGTGGGCCTGATACCCCTACCTGATCCTCGGGGGTAGTACCACTACCCCTAGTGTTAATCCGGGATGGTAGCGTTACCCCCCGCTGGCGCTCCGGGGTGGGCCTGGTATCCCTACCCGACCCTCCGGGGTAGTACCGGTACCCCTACTCGCGCTCCGGGGTGGTACCGGTACCCTGCCGGTGCTCCGGGGTGCACCTGGTATCCCTACGCGACCCCCCGGGCTTGTACCGGTACCCCCTGCTGGCGCTCCGGGTTGGGCCTGGTACCCCTACCCGATCCTTCGGGGTAGTACCGGTACCCCTACTCGCGCTCCAGGGTGGTACTGGTACTCCGGCTGGCGCTCTGGCGTAGGCCTGGAGTCCCTACTGGCGCTCCGGGGTGGGCCTGGTATCCCTACCCGACCCTCCAGGGTAGTACCAGTACCCCTACTCGTGCTCTGGGGTGGTAGCGGTACCCCTGCTGGCGCCCCTACCGGTCCACCGGCTTAGGTCTGGTATCCCTACCTGACCCCCCGGGGTGGTACTTGTACCCCTGCTGGCGCTCCGGCCTAGACCTGGCCTCCCTACTGGCTCTCGAGGGTAGGCCTGGTATGCATACCTGGTCCTGGGGTGTAGTACCACTACCCCCACTGTTACTCCCAGGTAGTACCGGTACCCCCCGCTGGCGCTTCGGGGTGGGCCTGGTATCCCTGCCCGCCCCCCCCGGGGTGGTACCGGTACTCCTGCTGGCGCCTCGGGGTGGGCCTGGTACCCCTACCCGATCCTTCGGGGTAGTACCGGTACCCCTACCGGCACTCCGGTTTGGTACCGGTAACCCTACTCTCGCTCCGGGGTGGGCCTGGTACCCCTACCCGATCCTTCGGGGTAGTACTGGTACCCCCTAC
Organism: Gypaetus barbatus; assembly: GCA_028022735.1. Taxonomy (NCBI): domain Eukaryota; kingdom Metazoa; phylum Chordata; class Aves; order Accipitriformes; family Accipitridae; genus Gypaetus; species Gypaetus barbatus. The sequence goes on along the minus strand of JAQMCM010000049.1, from coordinate 725,318 downwards.
TCGTGCTCCGGGGTGGTACCGGTACCCCTGCTGGCGCTCCAGCATAGACCAGGCCTCCCTACTGGCGCTCGGGGGTAGGCCTGGTATCCCTACCTGATCCTCGGGGGTAGTACCGGTACCCCTACCGGCACTCCGGTTTTGGTAGCGGTACCCCTGCTGGCACTCCGGCGTTGGCCTGGCGTCCCTACTGGCGCTCCGGGGTGGGCCTGGTACCCCTACCTGATCCTCGGGGGTAGTACCACTACCCCTAGTGTTAATCCGGGGTGGTAGCGTTACCCCCCGCTGGCGCTCCGGGGTGGGCCTGGTATCCCTACCCGACCCTCCAGGGTAGTACCGGTACCCCTACTCGCGCTCCAGGGTGGTACCGGTACCCCTGCCGGTGCTCCGGGGTGCACCTGGTATCCCTACCCGACCCCCCGGGCTTGTACCGGTACCCCTGCTGGCGCTCCGGGGTGGGCCTGGTATCCCTACCCCGACCCTCCGGGGTAGTACCAGTACCCCTACTCGCGCTCTGGGGTGGTAGCGGTACCCCTGCTGGCGCCCCTACCGGCGCGCCGGGGGAGGTCTGGTATCCCTACCTGACCCCCCGGGGTGGTACCGGTACCCCTGCTGGCGCTCCAGCATAGACCAGGCCTCCCTACTGGCTCTCTGGGGTAGGCCTGGTATGCCTACCTGACCCTCGGGGGTAGTACCGGTACCCCCACTGTTACTCCCGGGTAGTACCGGTACCCCTGCGGGCGCTCCAGGGTGGGCCTCGTATCCCCGCCCGACCCCCCGAGGTGGTACCGGTACCCCTGCTGGCGCTCCGGGGTGGTCCTCTTACCCCTACCCGATCCTTCGGGGGTAGTACCGGTACCCCTACTCGTGCTCCAGGATGGTAGCGGTACCCCCGCTGGCGCTCCGGCGCAGGCCGGGCGTCCCTACCCGCTCCTCCGGGGTAGGCCCGGCCTCCTTACCTGTGCCTCCGGGTAAACCCGGCCTCGCCGCCGTGGTCGGCCTGCCCTCCCTGGCCGCGTGCCGGGCTGGGCCTGATTGATTTCTTCAAGACCGCTCAATGATTCCATTTTAAAAATTTATTTTTTCTGACATCTCGGCTTTTGCCACCCACGGGCGCGCGCGCGCGCACGCGTCAAAAACAGGAGAGCAAGTCCTTACCCGCAGTCCGTGTGCTTTATCGGCAACGACTTGTTCGGGAAGAGGTGCCGACGCCGCGCTCTCGTCCCTCGTCCCTGCGCGACTCAGTGGCCGTCGGGGTACCGTGTAGCGCCGCCGGCGGGGGGGTTCCTTCCTAAACGAATACCAAAGCGACACGCCACGAATGGGCATCGACCGACGTCATCAACAGTTAACGAGCAACGCTCGTTTCTATCGCCTGTGGACCGTTACCTACCGATCGATTTAACGATATGCGGTAGCTCTGAACCTCCCGGCGGTTCGTTAAACAACAAAACTCATTCCCTCCTTCATGCTACGCGTGCATGCATTCGTTAGCAGCCGCAGAAGGAATGCGTACGTGCGTGCGCGCGCGCGCGCGCGCGTACCGGTCGGTCGTCGAGGAGGAAATGTTGCTCGATTAGTGGTAACGAGTATTACTAATTACCGACTCGCAAAGTTCGATTGCGGCGCTCCTCTAGGATCTTGCGACGCTCTCTGTTACCGTCAGCGTTCTCCGGCCCCCCCCGTTCTCGCGCACGAATCGTTTGTTAGTTTTTACTCCCCGTCAGACCTTACTCACCGTTGTCGCTCTTTATTACCAAGCCATACTCGCTCGCTCGCTATCGGCCACGGATGACGCCCGCCCGCCCGCCCTAGGCCGGCTCCCGCTCCTCGTGCGGCCCTCGTTCTCGACCGAGGCGTCGGTTACGAAGGTGAGCTCGAGCCGGCGGATGTTAATGAATTCCAGCAGAAGTCGGCCCGGATCGCCCTGTCGAAAACTGTTAATTCAGGCGTGAGTTACCGCTGCATTAATCATCCCTTACGCTCCTTAACCGAAGGGGGCCGGCGCACGTTGGTTCCGGCAACGGTTCATGGGGAGCGATAGATCAGGCTCTGTCCGAAGCCGGCCCTGCCCCGCCGGCCTCCGTGCAGACCGCCCACCCGCCCCTGTCCCGGAAGAGTTCTCCGCCAGGAAGCGCAACGCCCGCACCCCCTTCCCTTTTTGTCATCGCTTCCTTATCTATTTATTTTCTTGGCCTTTCCTCCCCAGCTCCCCCCCCCCCCCCCCCACCTTTGCCTTTTTTCCATTCTTTCTTTAGCTGGCCGGCAGGGGCTGCGGACCGGGCAGAGGGGGTGGCGGCGGCGGCGGCGGCGGCCCCCGTCCCGTCCCGTCCCGTCCCGCCCCGTCCCGTCCCGTCCGCCGCGGCGAACCCGGCCGGCCCGCCGAAGGAGGGCGGGCGACTTTAGAGCCCGGCGGGGGGCGGCCCTGCACCCTGTCTCTCCCGGGCAGGGCCTCGTCTCGATCCACCGACGTTCGAGCAAAAGCCGGTTCGTCCCAGCCGTCCGGCTCTGCCGTGACGGGCGGCCCAGGGGTCGCGCGGCCCTCGCGCGTTCCCCGCCCGTCGGTCGTGACCGGTACCTGATCGGGTCCCTCCCGGCGCGGAGGAGGAGACGGCGGCGGCGGCGGCGGCGGCGGCGGCGGCGGCTCGTCACCGGGCTACCTCTGCGGGGGTCCGGCCTACCGGACTGCACTGGGGTCGGGCAAAGCTGCTTTCGGCCGGGGCGGGCGGAGAGCCCCTTCCCCCTCTCCTCGAGACCTGGACGGAGGGGAGAAAAGCACAGCCCGTCAGCCGTCAGCCGGGCGCCCCTTTCGCCGACACCTTCCCCCTACCCCGCCGCTTTTTCCCGGGACGGGCCTCCGTCCCGACAAAGCCTCTCCAAGGACACGGCCGGCCTCCGAGGGACGGCGCGCTCGCGGGCCTCTCGGCAAGGTCAGTCGGCTGCCTGACAAGCGGTCCCCGCAGCCGAGGCCGACTTAGCCGAGCATCCTCGGAGACGATGAGCGCGCGTGGCCGCCGTGCCGGCTGACCGGCCCACCCCGGGGCCGTTTCCCCCCGCTCCCATCGCTGAAGGAGCGGGCCCCCCACCACCGCCTGAGGCCGCCGGGCCCCTCCTCACCGCTCGAACGCATCCCGCTGGCGACGGAGCCGCTGACGGCCCTCTGCTAGAAGCGCGCCGCGCCTCTCCGGCGGCCCCGGCAGGGGCCCCGGAGCCCGGCCCTGGAGCCCCAGGTCTCCGCCCAGGCCGAGGCACGCGGCTGCTGCTTTCCCAGGGACGGGTTCGACCGGGAGCCCGTAGGCAGGCA